>CM070626.1:55338015-55566205 GCA_036346255.1 Ampelocalamus luodianensis | reverse complement strand
TGGCTTGTGGTCCGAACCGCCCATTGACAACAACATAAATTCATATTAGAGATTAAGATTACATCCACTTCAACTCAATTGCAAAACACATTCACCAATTGTCATGCGATGCAAACAAGGAATGAAAGCAAGATTCTTAACAAGTTGCAAAACACATTTGCAACTTGTTAAAATCTATGAAAACAGGAAACTCGCCGACCGCCAATCAATGATCTGGTCGATGGTCTCACTCGGTGGACCCTCAACCGGACTAACCACCGAGAGAAGGGCGGTCGGGCCGAGCCGTCGGTTAGACCGCCATGGGGCGGTCACTCCATAGAGGAGCCAAGCCAACCAGAGAAACATCCTCTCTAGAAAGACTTAACAGGGGAGACTGACCGTGGGGCTGGTCAGACCGGCCAACACATGGTGGCCAGACCAGACGCCCACCGGTCAGACCTCTCACCACCGTCGGTCAGACCGCTCGTTGATCAGACTGACACTAAGCCAGGTTAGACCGCTCAAGTGCTGGTGAGACCGCCCAATGGTTTGTGGTGAGACCGCCCATTGACAACAACATAAATTCATATTAGAGATTAAGATTGCATCCACTTCAACTCATTTGCAAAACACATTCACCAATTGTCGTGCGATGCAAACAAGGAATGAAAGCAAGATTCTTAACAAGTTGCAAAACACATTTGCATACTTTTAGAATCATGCTGCAAGGATTAGGTATATGGACTCAAACTGTTTGCAAAACACATTCGCAAACTAAAGTTATATGTTACAAGGACATTGCATGAGTCTCAACGATTTGCAAAACACATTCGCAAATAACGACAACATGCCATGGAGAGCTAGAGCAAGCATAATGAGCTATCAATACATGACACACTCAAGATGCTAGTCAAGACCCTTTTTAATAGTACAACAACCTATAATAGCAATCCAGACTCTACACAAAACACCGAGGCCGGCGAAATGACTAAGAAACATATCCTTAACCTATGCTAAATATAACTTTACCTTGAACTTTACCTTGCGCATTCCCTTGGATCTTTAAGATGATGATGCACATATTTTCTCCAAGATTGGGTTCTTAACTTAGCATCAACACATGATACCACTCACTTGATTTGATGACCTTCAACACATGGAGCCATCAATTGTCTTCATCATCATTTGACAACATATTTCACTAACTCATGGAAATATTAGTCCACATGATGATTGTCATTAATTACCAAAATACTCCATTAACATATAATGGTCGGTCTAGATGGACGTCTCACTCATCAAGTGTCGAATGCCACTGAATCTTGCTAAGACTAACGCCATGTGACACGGGCAAGAAAGCATTCTTGGAATCTTGCATGTTGAACTGCTTCAACACCTTATTAATGTATGTATCTTGGCTTAATCGAATTATTATCTTATATCTATCCCTATAGATCCTTAAGCCCAAAATATACGCCACATCTCCTAAGTCTTTCATACAGAAATTATTTCTTAATGTAGATTTAACAGATTCAAGTATAGGAATATCATTACCAATCAACAATATGTCATTCACATATACGATCAGAAAAACAAGTGCGCTCTCACTAACCTTTTTGTAAACACAAGGTTCTTCTTCAGTCTTGATGAAGCCAAACTCTTTGACTACTTCATCAAAGCGAATATACCAACTATGTAACAACCCAAAGTTCTGTTACAAAAGAAAATAGTTATTAATTTATTGGATTTTCTGAGTTTTAAAAAGAGTTTTCGCTTTCTTGAATTTCACAGATTTTAAAGTCAAAGAGAAATTTCTTTGAGTTTTCGGGATTTTCTTGGATTTAAGTTAAAAAGGAAAATTTATTTGATTTCTTGAATTTTCTGGAATTTTAAAAGGTGGGTCATGCGCGTCAGCTCCTTCCTCCCCTCCTTTTCTTCTTCCTCGCGACACCGTGCGTTGCCGCTATTACTGAGCCGCAGAAGCTCATCAAGGCAGCAATTCCTCGGTCGTTTTCTCACACAATCAAGTCCATTAACTCGCCCCACTCTTGTGCATCTCATTCCAACCATCAAATCACCCTTAACTCGCTTTGATCTGTGTTTACGTCACCAGTGCTAGGCATGTAACGACCGCACCCACGATCTCCCTCCCCTGTACTCCACTGTCCCTATAAAAGGTAGCACCGGGAGCCCCTTTCCTCACTCATTCTCCTCCCCAAATCCCAGCTCTCCTCTCCTCCTCTCCTTGCTAGTTCCGAGCCTCAGTCATTAGTCACTGCGCCGTCGGAAGGAGCTCGCCGTCATCGTCTTTACCATCGACAGCCTCTCTATCACTGGAGCACCGCGGGAGCACTATCACTACTGCGAGAAAGATAACGCCACCATGTTCGTCCTCGGCGCCGGCCATCGTCACACGCCTAGGTGGAGACACTATGCGCATAATGCTCCCCGTCTCCCCCTCTCTATTCCACCTCTCGTCGATTGTCGGTGTGGTGTGTAGCGCCGGTGACCCTCGGCTTCCGTGCACCGCCGTTGCTCTCCTGCCACGTGGCTACCACCCACGTGCCACCTCAGCCGCCCAAGCTCATGTGGTGCTTTCGTGTGTCATGCATGCACGGCACCACCACTATGCTATGCCCTAATCCATCATGGACCAGCATAATCCCGTGGACCCGGTTCATAGACTGAGGGCCCACTCGTCATTGACACAATTCCATTTTCCTTAAGAAAAAGAATTCAGACGGAAATAAAAAAATCTCGATGTCATCTTCGACGCATAATTGGATTTGCCTTTAGAAAATTAATTCCATAAATTAAAAATTACCATTTCTATCATTTAATGTGAATTTGAATCTTCGAGAGCCCATTCTCCTTTGTTCGACTCCGATTTGATGATTCAAATTTCTAAATTCATTTAAAATCTTAAATAGCTAAATATACTAAAATTATTTAATCGGAGTTTATTTGAATTTATTTAATTTTTTTGAATTTGGCTCATTTAGTGTATTGATTTGATGATTTGAGAGAATCGATTTCTATGCCATTTCAAAACAACAATTAATTGAGAAAGGAAAGTTACATCCTTTGATCATGTTTGATCCTAGTATTGTAAAATATTTAAATTTTGATTTAAATTATAATTGCATGCATATTTCAATTCAATGTAATTCAAATACCTTTTTTGAAATTGTAGTTAATCCTAATACATTTGTAAAGCCAAACTTTGACATTTGAATATCCATACCTTGTGTAACATTAAAAAATTGACCTTTTTCAAAAATTTAAATTTAAATTAAGTAATTCAAATATTGGGAATTCAATTGGAGTTTTAGCATTTAATTAAATTCCAAATCCGAAATTCAAATTTGAATTCTATCATCTCAATTCAATTTTGTCATCAAATTTGATGTTCAAATTATGCAATTTGAATATTCCACGAAATTATTCTATCTTTTCCTTTCCTCCCTTTTCCCCTTTCTCTTTCTTTTCCTCATTTGTGTGCTAGCTCAAGCCCGTGCTTTGCCTTGTGCCGATCTGACGACCCATGCATGCCTGGCCCTCCCCTGCGCATGCCGCCCCACTCCCAAAGAACGTCCCCGTGCCGCGCGCCACCCATACCCCGGCTGCAGATCCGGTCGGTGCGTGCACAAAGCATACACTCAGGTGCCCACGCCGCCCCCGCTCCAGGCGCACCCATGCCTTGCTCTGACCCACGCCGCCCACACCCTGGCAGCCCACACTGCCCGCGCGCCTACTCTGAGCCATGCGCCCAGGCCCTGTCCCACGCCCGTCCTGAGCGTCGCGCCCCTACGTAACTCCACCCCACTTGAGCCTATTAAAGGAGCATCAGCACCACCTTTCCCCCCTCGCTCCTCCTCCAACTCCATCCATCTCTAGAGCTTGCGCCGCCGCATGTCAGTTCTCCACGGCGTCGGTCGTCACCCCTTCTCGCCATTCCCACTGCTCCGGTGAAGTATTCGCCCAACCTACCGCATCATCTCGTGTTCCCGAGGCTGTTGAACCTTCCCCCTAAACCAATTTTTTTGCCACAGTTGTTCGCCGGAATTGGACCCTTCTTCTTCTCCGGCCAAGCCTGCGCTATCGCCGTGGTGAGCTTCTCCTCAATCCCTCTCACCTGTAGCATCCCCTCGACCTCCTCTATCTTTTCCCTAGTTCATTCCCTCCGTTCGTTGCCCCATCGCCAGCCGCGTGTGCCGTGTGCACCGCGCGCCTCACTTCACCACCGCCGCCCATGGCTTCCTTGACCCCATGGGGTTCCATTTTGAGGGTTGATGCCGACCACCGCGCCACTCCTCGTCGTTGGCCGCCCCATGCCCGTGCGCTCCTCCCCGCTCCTCTCTTTCCTTCTCTGCTCTCTGTCTTCTTCTTTCCTTCCTTGTCTCTCTTCCAAGTAGACCCCACATGTCAGGCTCATCCACTCTTTCCATCTCTCTCTTACTCTCTTGCAAGTGGGGCCATGCGGTCATATGCTATGGTTTTTGAGAAATATCAGAACAGTGAGTCCAGAATTTTCCCTCCCTTTTCTTTTTCTATCATTTCATGTGATGTCAAATTCCGTATGTTCGTCCTCCTTCATACGAACTCTGATTTCGTCGATTCTCATTACTAAATTCATCTAAATTCTTAATCTCTCTTTTGGTGCTAATGTTATAATTTTTGGATTTTATTTGATTTTATGTTATTTATTTGTCTCGATTCGCGCGTGTGGAGTACAACATTACCGAAGCTACTTTGGATCAACCGGACGTAGTGATCTCAACCTTCGACGAAGTCGAGTCTCCTTTGACCATATTGTACCTATGCTTTCAAAATTATGTTTTCAGTTTTAAAATATTATGCATTGCTAATTCACATAAAATGATAAGTTCAAAAGTGTAGTTTTGTTAGTTACATCTAACATTGTTAATGTCTTCCTTTGATAATTGTTACCCTATACCTTTGTCACCTAGCATAGTAATTCGCAATTTTGATTAAAACATTGTGGGATAGTTTACTTGTAGAATTGCTTAGACATGCTTTTGCCTTGATCACCCCTTTGGGAGGAAGCTATTATTACCTTTTGTGAAAACCTTTTGAGAAAAGTATGGCAATAAGGTATTATCGTTGTTTTAGAAAATAAAATAAAATAGCGAAAAACTTGTTTAGACTTAGGCGGATGGTAAGTTCAGTGAGTGCGATTAGAGCACGTGGAATGGCATGTGTTAAGTCAAATTAAGGAACGACAGTTGTGACTATCCAAACTGAGCAATATCGTATAACCACATGTCCTAAATGGGAAGGACTTGGTGAATAATTTACTAAGTCCAAGAATTAAGCCCGCAAGCTGTAGTGATAGGTGTTCTCTTGATTATGGTAAATGCACCTCCATATCTTGAGATGTGTGAATATAGCAAATGTACTTCCATATTTTGGGTCATGCAGATGATGGTAAATGAATGTCCATGTCTGTCGGGGCTTGCACCGTGCATTGGTAAATGAACATCCAAGTCCAGGCAGGTTATCCCCCACAATGGTGAGCTCCAGGTCGATGATAAATGACGTCTATGACTTGGGGTTAAGGTCATCGGGCGGGCTAATGTTAGGATAAAGTATTGTAAAAGCCCTGTGATAATCTCTTAGTCACACGCATGAGAAGCGTGTCATGGCGACATCATAAGTTGATTATCTCATGTGGGTCAAGGCGCACAACCTTTGCAGAGTGAAACTATTTGAATAGTTGTGTCCACGATCAAGAGGGCGGTGCGTTTTCACATGGTACATTCACAACTACAAAAGGCTATCTTGGGCGTCTCATCACGACGGTTGGCAAAACAAATGCATATTACATGCAATCAGAGATGGTTTTGATTTAGAGCAAATGCTGTGTAAATGGATGCGCTAAAAAATCAGAAGAAGAAATATCACGAGCGATTCGTGTTTAAAACCGTCTGTGAAGTATCACGAGCGGTTCATAAAAATAAGCATGCATGAAGTATACCATTATCACGAGCGGTTTGTAACAAACAACCGCTCGTGAAACTTCCAGAAGGTTCTTTTAACTAACTGCATTTGTGATGATGGTATACTTCACAGATGGTTTTTTATCAGAACCATCTGTGATAATTAAATGTTTCGGCTCCCGCGCGTTATGTATGCGTCTCTTCGTCTCCCGCACTGACGGGCGCCGATGTGTCTCTTCGATGTTTTATAAGAGTGATATTATCGCGCGCCATGGTAAGCACGCATGGTATTGAATAGTACACCATGGTGAGCATGCGGAGCATGACGGCGAGGACCAAGCAGGCGAGGAGGTCGGCGATCACCGTCCTTGATCTTCCTGACGAGGTCGTCGTCCACATCGTCGGCCTCGTGGCCACGAGCTCTCCTCAGCCCATGGCTGACCTCTGCAGCCTACGAGCCACGTACGTATTCTGTTCTTTTGTTTTTGGTAGGTCTGTTTATAGTCAATTTGTGAAGATGACCGTAGCGTACAAAACCAAAAAGTCGTATCAGTTGATACGGCGCAAAAAATAAAATCTCGTGATGATTTCATTTTGTATCAAATATCCAATAATTAATTCTTGTATTAAGATTCTATCGTCTTGAATTTTAGTTGCAAGGCCATGTACAAGGTGTCCAAGGCGCGTGCCGTGGGGACGCGTGTGGCGCTGGAGCAGGAGGAGGCGATGGAGTGGAAGGACTTGATCGCTACCTCACCGTTGTCAACCACGCGTGGCGATGGAGTGGAGTGGAGTGGAGTGGAGGCCTGCTTCATTGTCGGCCTGCTTCATTGTCGGCCTCGCGCTTGTCTTCGCGCCCCAAGACATGCAGCGCGACCTCGTGTTCCTTAAACAGGCGGCCGACACCGTTGCCGGCCACAAGGCCGTGGCCTACGTGCTCGCCTCCTCCTCTACACGGCAAGTGAGATGCGTGGCGTTGGGAAGCACTACATCAGGCAGGTCGAGGGAGAGTCGACCGGCGGCGGGTGCGAGACGGCCAAGAGGACCAATCGGGAGTGCGGCGGTTCGAGCTCACCGCGGACATGATCGAGCGGCGGCGTGAGGCGAATGGCGGGCGGCTGGGCGGGTGTGGCGCTGTCGGAGGATGGTCGCCGTGCCACGAGCACCGCTGCGGCGTGTTAGGGTGGGACAACTACGCCGTCTTCTGCGGCGATGATTGCGAGGATTAGGCATGAGTATGCCAATTTTTTGCAAAGGTGTTGGACTACTTGCCATAAAATTAGCGATTTTAGCATAGTTTTAGATCACATTTTCTCTTTATTAGATCAACATTCTATGGCCCGATTATCTCTTTCTAAAATAGACAATAGTATTAATAGAAAAAATACAAAAAACAATTCCGAGACGGTTCTATTATGGGACCGTGCGTGATCTATATCATAGACGATTCTATTGTGGATCCGTGCGATATGAGACCATATCACGAGATGGTTCTATTATTGACCGTGCGTGATCGTATCACGATGGTTCTATAATAGAACCGTGCATGATATACCTTTATTAATAGGAGATCGCACGCTGGGGTTTGCGCCTAACTCGTCACTCCCAGTGGCGCTAAGGTTGGGACTTTGGGCTCCGCATCATGACTCCCCGCGTCGATTCGACCTCGCTGCCATCTCCTCGCGAATCGAGCTCGCCCGCCATCTCCCTGCGAATCGAGCTCGCCCGCCATCTACGCGCGAATCGAGCTCGCGCCATCTCCCTCCTTCGTCGAGCTCGCCACGCCATCTCCCTCATCGATCGAGCTCGCCCGCCATCTACGCCGCCGAATCGAGTGCGCCGCTCTCTCTGCTCCTCGGCTACCTCACCTCGGCGGATCGCCTCTCCCACGGATGTGGGTTGTCTTTGGTGGTGGCTGGTGTTTGCCGCCGTTGCCGCGTCGTGTCTACACTGGATCATGATTTCTTTAATTACTATGGACGTCTAAGAAATCTACCAAGCAGCATGAGGAGGATGAGACAGCAGCCACGGACATCCTGCCTGCGTGAACTGCTTCATCAACATGAATTGATGTCACAAATGCAATTGGATGTGATATTGTGTATAGATTAATTGTGCCTTGAGCTATTAGATTACCTACTGTTATGTATTGTGTATAGATTGTGCCCTTGGATGATACTTCTATGATGAATTGATGTCACAAATGCAATTGGATGTGATATTATGTATAAATTAATTGTGCCTTGAGCTGTTAGATTACCTGCTGTTATGTATTGTGTATAGATTGTGCCTTTGGATGATACTTCTGTGATGAATTAATGTCACAAATACAATTGGATGTGATATTGTGTATAGATTAATTATGCCTTGGTACATTAGATTACATTGTTATGTATTGTGTATAGATTATACCCTTGGATGATACTTCTATGATGAATTGATGTCACAAATGCAATTGGATGTGATATTGTGTATAGATTAATTGTGCCTTGAGCTGTTAGATTACCTGCTGTTATGTATTGTGTATAGATTGTGCCCTTGGATCCTGATCTCTTCTCTATAAAGTCTCGAAAGCGATTATGCTTATGCCTTTAAAACGGCATCATATATATATATTATGTATATATTGTTCGTAGTCCTCGGCCACTTTGGAGGTCATCCACGCGACATGAGAGGATGAGGCGGCAGCCACGAACAACTTTCAGCCGAGCCTGCAAATTCAAGAAGCATGGTTGCCGAGAGAGCGTCAGGACATCCAATTATCTAGATGTCGTCAATAGGTAATTGGACGTCCTTGTGTTCAGAAAGTGACGTGGACGCACAACTACTCGTGGTATCGATCGCGTTACTTTACGAACACGGCGACATCCAATTACACATCGGCGACATCCGGGTAATTGGATGTCGACAATATCTCGGCGGCCATGCTTGAACTTGCGAGGGCTCGATGAAGATGTCGTGGGTCTTGTCTCATTCTCCTCATACTGCGTGGATGACCCCAAAAGTGGTCGAGGACTACGAAAAATATATATAATATATATATGATGCGGGTTTTAAAGGCACAAGCGACCAACGCTTGAGACATTATAGAGAAAGTAATCACGAGCGGTTTCACTACAAACCGTCTATAGAGAAAAGTTATCACGAGCGGTTTGAGCTACAAACCGTGCGTGATAGTTCCCTATCACGAGCGGTTTTATCTACAAATAAATGCGTGATAGTTACCTATCACAGATGGTTCTGAGTTAATAAACGTCTGTGATAGTATGCATCACAGATGGTTTGAAGAACCGTCTGTGATGACTCATGTCATCACTGACCCACAGACTTAGACGTCTCACGAAACTATCTGTGATGACGTTTTTGAACCATCTGTGAAGATATTTTCTGTAGCATGATTTTGGTTTTGATTTCAAAAGAGTAAATTTTGGGAATATGGGAGTAGATGGAACTCTTGGATTGTTGTTCTGGCAACTAGAGCTAGTTGGGCAGCTAGAGCCCTATTCTGAAAACCTTGGCGGCTAGAGTCTCGATGCTAGTAATGACTAGAACCTTCACTAGTGTATTTATTTATGTATTTATTTACTTATTGAAACTATATTTGTCAAGTGTGCTTTATGTAAAATGTTTAAACATGAAATATTGCTTGGTGCAAAAGAACCCTATAAGCCCAATTATTAAAGCTATGCATATGCATATTTCATAAGACTCGTGGAGTACTTTATGTACTCACATGCTACACTCAAACAAATCTCAGAAGTCTACAATGATACCGAGGAGGACTACGACTTCTACGCTTGCGAGATTGACGAAGGACATCTGGAGTACTAGGTTGCGTTTCCCAATCGAATGTCGGTGGGCAATTTGATGGGCCATCACTCGGAGTTTAACTTTTACTATTTCCGATGCTGTTGTAAGACTCAAGGTCTTTTGACCTCTTTTGTAATATGTGGCCATAAGTCTAGTACTCACTTGTTTATTAATGTTATTTTGTGATTTGAACTTGTTATCAACAATGTTTCCCTTGTGTGCACTAGCTCTCGATTTGGGGTGGTGTAGAAATACACAAAGGTTCGCATTAATCTGGTCTCGTGAGTTGGTATCGAGTTGAGTTGGTGTAGGGCGTGGCGTAGTTAAGATGGCGTTAGTAGGAAAACTTCAAAAAATAATATAAAAATAAAAATAATATTGTGCTATTCTTATCTTTTCTCATCTTTCTCTCCTTACCTTAGTAAATTCTTTGTTACCTAGTTCTCCTTTATCATTTTATAATGTTAAATGGATCTTTTTTCCTTGAAAACTTCTATAGATGGTCAACACGATTTTTACAATTATGTTCAAGACACGCAAAATTAGAGCCATCAAGCCATATAGTCTAAGTTGCCAAGGCTCATTACATTGTATTGAGTCGTTTCACCGACCTAAGAGTATCAATCGAGTAGATGATTTTCTTTTAATTGTTTTAGTTGCAAAAAGTAATTTGATTTTTCTGTAAAGTATTTGGATCTTGTGGGTTGTTGCAAGTATTTGGAAGAGGCCGTGTAGTCGGCCAGAGGTGTGAGTCGTGGGCGAGGTCGTGATTTACCACTTACGAGGAGCTAGTTTTGCAGTAACTACCTCAAGCCTTTGCAAGAACCTCAAGTTCAACCGGAATAGCTCTTTGAAGAAGAACCTTTACCGCCACCACTTCTGGTGACCCTAGATGAACATGGAGCAGATGATGGCCATACAAGCGCAACTTCTTGAGCACTTGCTCAAGACCACAATACTACATAAAGGTCATCACAAAAGGTTCAAAACGTCATCACAGAGCGGTTTAGTGGTATCTTAGTTTATGGGTTAGTAATGACATGAGGTCATCACGAGACGGTTATTAACTAAGATCGATCTATGATAGTTGACTATCATAGACGGTTTGTAGATGAAATCGTTTGTGATAGCTGATGTATCATAGATGGTTTGTAGATAAAACCATCTGTGATAGCTTATGTATCACAGACGGTTTGTAGATGAAATCGTCTATGATAGCTAATGTATCACAGACGGTTTGTAGATGAAATGGTCTGTGATAGCTGATGTATGACATACGGTTTGTCCTAAGGAACCGTCTGTGATATTCTTTTGTATTGCTAAATGTATTTTTGTTTATTAGCTAGCCTTAGGAAATGCTAGCCTTGCCCACTGAAACAAGCAGAAACACAACAAGTACATGTATACATCCATTTTACATTTATTTCAGAAACAAGCACATCCATTTCACAAATCAATTAACTCAAATGAACTAAAATTAACCATTCATGAAAAAAAAATACACACATGTACCATTAAGTTCAATCTTATTCCAACCAAGTTCAATCTACATTGTGGAACTCCCCTTTTGGGTGTATGACCTCACGCAACAAGAAGTGCGCAAACTATCCTCGAATGTTTTTGAGCTTGGCCTATTCCAACGCAGTTGTAGCGATGGCCGCAACCTATTGCTAGGAAGATTAAAGTCGTGTATATATATAAATTGATAAGTATGAAATAATTATTACAAGATTGACAAACCTGAGGATCGTTGGTCATCGCGGAACCGAGGAGTAGTTGCATGTTGTCGCAAACATAGTATCCACAGTGTTGCGGTAATTCTTGGTGCCTTTGCAAAAATAGAATTGGTTAGTTCGAGAGGCATTACTACGAAGTGTTATATAGGATTAATGTGTACTAGCGAATACCAGAAAATCTAGATCGTGTCACAGGGCGCTGATCCCCCCTTGGATCTCCCTCTAGTAGCAAAGTATGCGACGAACTACCTACGTGATTCCAAAAAGTTAGCCTTAGCTATTGCAAAGGAAGGAAATACTACAATAGAGTTATATATGGAGGAAATATGTTTACCTCTTGATTAATCGTTAGACAACTGTGAAGTTGTATTTGGCCCTCTTTAGGGAATCAAGTTATATTACCTTATTCTATTTTGGTATAATTACAATTAGAATCCAGTGGAACCTACACAGGTATGTCGCCATGGTCATTAAACCTAAGTTTGTGTTGCTTATAAAGTACAAATCAACAAGTATAGCCACTAGTGCAGCACTTACCCCTGGTTGTAGGGCAAAAGTATGAATTTCTTGTTGCGGTGAGCCAGCAATGACGTCGTCATGTAAGCCTCGACGAAGGATGCATCCTCCTAGATGCTTTGTGTGGAGACCAAGTGTGGGTCGAGGAAACCTACTGGTGATTTCCTTGATCTGGTCTTAGAAATCATGTGTGTGTGTGTATATATATATATATATATATATACAAAAGCAAGGAGTTATATATGACATTTATCGGTATCACACGAACGTAGACCATGATTGTACACACTTACGATTATCAAAGATCGCATGGTGAGGCGTTGAGGCGTCGAGGTTGAAGATTAAGAACAAGTCCTCGAAAGTCACCGTGAAGACACGGTCTTGAACCTCGTGGTTAACATGATGCGGCCTGAACATGACGTTGACACCAGAGCGCCCTTGTCCATCTGTCTTGTTGGCCTATTCTATGTACCATGCATGCAATCTCTCGAAAGCAAATCCTAGGGTTTGGGCGCTCTCACCGGTTCGACCAACGACTCGCGTAGTACGCAATTTCTGGCCAGCGGTTAGAAGGGGATATCATCGAGCTTCTTCAATTTGCCTTTGCCGCCTTGCTTTTGAGAGGTCGACTTCACGAGTCGGCCGGGCACAAGTGTAGATGCATCGATGCACAGGGCCATTGCCGCATCTAAAGGGATACGAGTAGGCTACGATAGCGGCAATTCAAAAATTCTACCACGTAAATCGGGATGCAAAGCAAGTAGATGATCACGGTCGTTACCACGGAGCGCGGATGCGTGAAGAAGAGTCGAGCAACCTGGTCCAACGAAGAGTGCGTCGATGAAGTGGTCGTAGTCGATCGTCCAGCGCCCTCGCAAATCGATCGTCTCCTCCAGCAACCTCTAAAGTTCCTTGTGAAGATCGTGGATCGTCCTCAAGCGCAACGAGAACCGCGGCGGTGCCTCTCGCTATCCACCGTCGGGGAAGGAACAACCGGACGCCGGTGTGCTAGCACCAAGTCGCACGGTGGGGCTCTCTTGGGAAGATAGCGGCTAGGGTTTCGGTGGAGCAACTCACGTCTCTCACATCCTCATAATAGCCTCAAGCATCTCCTTATATAGTGCCCCGTGATGGATCCTATCCGAACACGTTTGATGAATCGTATTCATCTTGGTTTGTTCGAACAGTTAAGTGTGTGACCCATTAGGTTTATGTGTAATCGGTTGTGACTCGGAAACTCTTTTTCTACCACGAGTCGTAGCGGTCCCTAGCAGGACATAACGATTCCTAAATACACACAAATTATATCGGACGAACCTTAATGCAGTATGATCTACGACCAGGTCCTCATCACTTACGACCAGCTCGTATCTCATCACGACCAGTCCGTATTTAAGTACGACTAGTTTGTAACTCCTTATGACCAGTTAGTACTTAAGTACGACCAGTTCGTATTTAGTCTTGACCAGTTCGTAACTCCTTACGATCAGGTTTCGACCACTTTGTGATTACGTTCGACCAGTCTACGACCAGCTCGTATCTCCATACGGCCAGTCTGTAACTGATCGAACTAAGCAACCTACTCATGTATTCTCCCTTTGACTCATGATATCTGGTTTGAACTCTAGGTGAGATATATGTCATCCATAGACTATTCAATACTTTCTCAATTGAGTATTAGATAACCTTATGTGGTCAAACTCTTCGACCATGAGTGGCATGGCCATGCACTTTCTTTATCCGACTACTTCGAGGGGCCTAGAGATATCTCTCCCGTTATGTTAGGAGGGGCAAATCCCATATCGGACCAGTCACATCCCTCCGCATGTTTCATAGTATACCCGAAAGTTACCTTTATAACTATCCAGTTACGAGTAGCGTTTGGCAACCCCTAAGAGTGCTATTACACATGTAGGGAACCATGCTGATCTCAGGTCTAAGGATTATACATCATCATTACTTGAGACCAACTAATGACACATAGAATTATAACAATCTCAATAGTGTCTCAAGGTGGGTCTATCTAACCCCATATTCTCTAACATGTGTTCACATTATTGATTCGATATCCCCATATCCTTGACCGGTGAAACATGGTCATCAATCAATACATGTGCTGGTCGTAGAGTCACTGGTGTTCTGACCAGTGATATTCGACTAGGGATACTTTTAGAACGACATCATATAAGTTAAAGAATTTCACCAACAAGTCACATACTCGTCGATCTATATAACTCATGATTCATTCAAGGAACAGAATAACATTTATTCAATAACTCATAAACATAGACGTGATACAATCTTTTCTATGATTGCAGCCACGTGGGTAGCCACATAGGCACTAGGGCTGACTTGGCGCTGAGGTGGCGCCAACGTGGTCACGCCACGTCAGCCCGTAGTCGGCGATGCTATGGCATTGAGCTCATCGGTGCTCTGCGCCATGGCGAGGCACGAGATAGGTACCAGAAGAAAGAGCGCAATGCGCTGAACTTGGTGCTTACCGAAGTTGTTAGCGGGCGCACGGTTTTTGTCGTCGGCGATGAAGATTAGCGGTGGTGTGAACTAGGGCTCCGATGAAGACGGTCTTTGCAGGGTCCTGGGTGGAGATGGCGCGCACACAGGATTGGCGGCGATGTCGTATGGTTGGGGTTGCAAAGCGGTCTTGGGCGATGCTAGAGACAACGAACACCAGGCTTTGGAGGTGCAAAGACAAACTGCTCATCTTCACGACATCTGCCAATGACGTCTATTTTTTGGAAAGTGGCCTTCCTAAGGCTGTAACTTTTCGCTCACAACTCCAAATCTAGTGTTATAAACCCTCCTAGAAAGCTAGTGAAAATCTCCACATCATTTCTAATTGTACTAAACCCTGAATCCAAAATTAAATACCTCTAATTGTCCCTGCAATCTTCTGGACACAAATCGATGAACTAGGGCTTACAGAAATCTACAATTCCCTTGGACCAAATGATCTACAAATCGGACAACGACTAATCTATGATAAATGTAGAAATTATCAGACATTACCCATAGAAAAACATCGATGATCACCAATCCTTGATCTATTCCTTCTTTCTTTCCCTTCTCCTTTCCTCCTTTCCTTCTCCTTGCCTCCTCCTTCTTGGTGTATCCCTTGCGGAATCCCTTGCAGCAGCAATAGCACAACCATCACAACAGCAGCACCAACACAGAGAATTAGCCACATGCATGCATGCTACAGAGGTAGCACATGCATGTAGTTGCCGCAGGGCTTGGCTAGCAATTTGGCGTGTGCAGAGCATGCAAGGAGAAACAAGGCGCGGGAGAGGCCATGCAGTGTAGGGCGGCGGACGGTGGTCGGCGACTTGGCGAGGGAGCGAGCGTAAGGGCAAGGCACAGGGGTAGCGGCTTGCTGTAGGTTGGAGGCCGCGACTATAGGGAGGCAAAGGGCACAACAACGGCTAGGGCTTGGTGCGGCTGCTCCTCACTTCCTTTTAAAGTGGCAATCTGTGTAACATCCCAAAAATTCTATTTTTGGGAAAGTATAATGAGAATAAATGGTAGGATAATTTAGAGCATGTTTATGAATGGAAAAACTATTTTAGCATGGACCTTTGCATAAATCAAATAGTAAATTCACATGCAAACAACAACTTGGAAGAATTGTCCAAAAAATCACAGAAAAGATAAAATGCTTAAAATTTACAAAAGAATCTTTATTTTCTCAGAAGTTTGCAAATTTTTTTATAAATTTTGGAGCCTGTTTGATAGGTTGAAAAATTTGGCAATAGTCTCAACCTTTTCTAGAAATTGCGAATTCCATTTGAATTTCCTGCTCGCTCATTGGGCCGAATCCAAGCCAGCCCATTTCTACGTGCCTGCTCTAGCCCACGCCAGTTCCCCCGCTCCTACACTCGCTGACACAACGGGCTCGTGTGTTAGGAGGCTTCGTCCACCTCACGCTCGCCTCCACGCGCTAGCACCGCTCCGCCGCTTGCCTGTGGTTTGCGATACATTGTAATACTCTAAGAAGTGAGAAGTGAAGAATCGGATTAATAAAATTAATCGGTAGAGAATTATTATTCGGGAAGAGAAATTTATTGAATTTTCAAGTGCAATATAGTTTAGAGAGGATTTCTCTTAACAGAAAGTATCCATCGTTGATTATGTAATATCTGTTTAACATTAGAGAATTAATTGAAATGAGAAAGGTATTTAACAGAATTAAGCAGAGAAATCAGTTTTTAGAGGAGATTTAATCTTGGGCTTTGCCCACGTTGTTTTGGCCCAAGTGGGAAGTTGGTTTAAGAAGAGCCAACCAAACCCTAGGTCTTTTTCTGTGCACGCAGCTACAGTACCGCCGCCTCACAGCAACCCTCCTCCCCTTTGCTGCCACGCCCTCCATGTCGCCCTTTGCTGCTCCTTGCTACTGGTCTTGGGAGGAAAAAGAAGGAGAGAAAGGAGGAGAAGAAGGGATCTTCTTCATGGATTCATCCAGCGTTTCCCAAGGTTCTACAAAGGGTAACGAGGCGTTCTTTGCTGTCTAAGTTGTATTAGATGCGAATTCGATTGGTTTGATTGGATTGAATTGCTGCCGCTACAAATTCAATTCTGTCCAGTTTCTTGCGCGGCTTGTTTCGTGTGTTTAGAGGCAGAATTAGGGATTTTGATCTCCTAGAGTTATTTAGATAATGTTCTTAGCTTTCAGTGGCCGCGAAGATCACTCGATTCCGAGGTCTGAGTCAAAAGTTATGGTCGATTTAGTATCTGCTGCCAGAAATCTGACGAGAATAAACTGTCTGGATATTTCCTAAAATATGATAGGGAAATTGGAAGAATCTGAAAGTTCACCCAACTAGGTTATTGTAGGTAATTCGATAACCTTTTCAGATTGATAAAGAACGATCAATTCGGAGTTACCTATTAAAAGTTATGGTCATTTTAGTTTTTCTGTTCGATTGTGTAGGCAGTTTCTGTACTGAAAGTTCAGACAATGGTTAGCCTAATATTTTGGCCGAATTGGTTTATCGTGTCAACTAGAGTATTGTAGATTATTCAGTTAAGAATCTACAGAAATTGGGTTTACCTCATTTTGACTTCCAGTTCATGAGTTATGTCATTTACCGTGCTGCTGTCCAGAATCAGTATATGGCAGGAAACGTTGTTTTTCGGTTTCAGCTTTGTAAACTTGTTTTGAGTCGTCAAGTAAGCGTTGTAGAATGCCGATTAGTAGCGCTGAGTATATTATGTCTTAATTGAAATTATTTTACCTGTTTAGGAGGTGAAGCCTCAGGTTTAGGAGTATCAGCTTTGCCGGCTAACGCGTCGCATCGTGGAAGGCAAGTAAATGTAGCGGTTGTGCTACGGTTTAACCCGTTTTTCTTACTAGTTGCACTATGCATGATGGACGTAATGTTAAATGATATGCCATGGTTACATGTTTTCCAAGTAAAAATGTGGTAGCAATATATTAATCAATTGCTATGTTTGGATGAGTTTGGGTAGTATCGTGGTAATTCGCTTAATGAGCCAAATCACGGAATATGAAAATAAACTCAAGGTGGACATGTTGTTAATTCCTTGTGGTTATTTTCATGATGATCATGTGGTGGTCTATGTGATAGAGTTCCATCTATATCGATTGATTTTGATCTTGGTGAATCAGGTGTGGGTTATGTGGTAATGGTCTTATGACACGATGGTATTGTGCTTAATGAGACACATGTGGATTATGAGAAAATATTCATGATGAGTATGTTGTTGACCTTCGTGGTTAAATTCTTGTGGTTTATGATTATCATATCATTCATGACATATCATGACATTTGCATTGTGGATGTCGCGCTTATAGCCGCGGCCGTCACTGGTACAACATCGTGCATTGCAGTAACGATGCATACCTTTACCTTGTTGGGTAAAGGTGCGGTGGAGCATAGCATACATATGCATTACATTGTGGAAAGATCATTTGCATACTTGTGCAAGATATTGAGGTGAAGTTATTTTTGCAAACAAGCGCAACTTCACGATTGCAATGTGAAATTGACTCATGAGAGTCTCTGGTGGATTGAGTAATGAGGTTGTGGTTGTGGAATGGGGTTTATCCCTTGTGGTATGGTAGAGGTTGTGATTGTGGCATGAGATTCTTCTCTCTTGTAGTGTCGTTGGTAGCATTGTGGATGTGAGAAATAGTAAAGTTATGAGGTAAAACATGTTAATACTCTATTGTCATTGGTAGTGGTAGTGGTGAATAATATGAAGCAGTTGATCAAGATTTTGTTGTTAATATTTTACTATCTTTGGTAGTAAATATGGTTGAGGCTATAATTGTGTTCATTATGAGAATTGGATATTGATGCTTAATATCTTTGTAGTTAAATTAGCTTGTAAATGAATGTGGATTCACATTATGGATGTGGACATATGGATACTTTAATGATGTTGTATGTTTGTTTGTAGTCTGAATAGCCGGGTAAACAGTTTGCTTGCTGAGATTTTTATCTCACCCTTGTTTTCTTTCCCCCCTACAGGTGATTGTTGAGCATTCATGGGATGGGTAGAGCGGCACCACAATAATGCACATGGTTCATCAACTCATGTTGTAATAAAGTCGATGAAATTCTAGCCAAATGCTTAACTATTTGTGGAGGATTATGTTATTTAATAAGGATGGACTTGTGAACCATTCTTTGATTAATCTGCTAGAGGTTGTTTAATTACTGAACTTGTTACCGTTATCTTTATTCCCTTAGATGTTTATGCTTCCGCTTAATGCTTTTTGTCTAGAGATGTTGCCGAATTAATTATCTTGAAATTATTGGCTAGCTGTAGAGTGGTTTAGTAGCATTCCAGGGTAATGTGGGTCCTGGGGTGTTACAACCGCGCCCACCATTTTCTTGCCTGACATGTTCCCATCACCTCCGCCTGCCATCACCCATGCTAGCTACCCCATCGTTGCACCATTATCCCGCATAGACGACGAGACCGAAGCTCGGTGTGAGAAACCCGTACAAGTGCCATTTTCTCACCGCTTCTCTCGCATTCTCGGCCGCCATTCTCGCTTCTCGCACATAATCAGAGCAGCTCGTGCTTTGCTATGCAGGGAATAAGAGCGTCATTTTCGACGCCGGTGAGCAAGCCTTACAATACAATTTGCACTGGTGAGCTTCCTTGCCCTTGCCACCGGTGTCACCATGTGTCCCTTACCTCACGAATACTCCTTTGCTTGATGTAGCTCTGGGAATGCCATAGCGTGATTGCACCGTCATCTTCTTCGTCTTCGGCGCACATCCAGATTTAGACCTTTGCATTTCCGATACTCTGGTGAACTTGAACCTCACCTAACCACGTCATATCGCATTCTCTCCACTAATGCTCCTTCCTTGCTTAATATGGACCCAAGCTCAGGGAATCACCGGAATGGAGCCCTTCCCCGAATCCAGCCGCTGCAACAATTTTCACCGATTGCCGTCACCTCGATGAGTCACTAGTCAATTCCTTCTGTCCTTACCATCTTTAGTGTGCAGGCAAGCTAATGCGCACCTCCTTATAACATCTTGATCACTGTAACTCAGAGGAAAATACGCTTTCGCTATTGGAAAGTGTAAACCTCAGAGAATATGCTTTCGACGTAACCCTTTTATTAATTTCTGGAATTTCAAAACTGAAGCAAATTGAAATGTTAATAACTTTTGCATATGAACTCCAAATCAAATGAATCTTTTTTCTAAATTCATCTAAAATTATGCTCTATCTGAATATGCAAAAATATTTGGATTTTGTTGCTGTTTAAAGCATTTTCTATATTTAATTTGATATCGGCTCTTTTTGAATGAGCGTTGATACTTCAAGCGAAATTTACGAGAATCCTTCATCCTCTTATTCAGAGCAACTAGAGCAAGGCAAGCACCTCCTTTGACCATGTTGATCCTACTATTTTAATTATTGTACTTTTTTTTTTGCAAAATATATTATGCATGCATGTATGTTTGCTCAAAATTGCTATATTTGGGAATAACGATAGTTATATTCTTATTCAATGCAAGAACCTCCTTAAAATATTGGTATCCATCGGGTATAGGCTTGGTTTTTGCGAAAATTGTTCTTGTTGGAAAACAAGGGAAGGGTTTTGTTGTTGATAGTTGAGTTGAGTGCCATGTCTATGGTTGAAAGTAAGATGCTAATCACAGTTGTGGAGGGTTGCGATTTATTATTTATCAAGTACTTTCTTGTTGATTCTTTAATTACTTAACTTCTCTTTAAATTCCCTTGCAAATTACTATGTATTGATATGACAAATAAAACTTGTTTCATGTTGAAAATAACTTGAAGCATAGAGCCTCATCCCTTGTTAGCCATGCATATATATAAAGTTTGCGATACACTACAAGTCTTGCAGTGCATAGCGTACTCAATCTTGCTTAAATTGTTGTTGAGAGATAGAGGATGAGCCTATGCCGGACGACACATTCTTTGCACCCAGTACCAAAGGGTTCGGTGACGGGTCTTTCTAGGTCTTATTCCTTGTCGGTTGCCTGAGGGTTTGGATGGGCATGCCACTGGACTTTTGCATCTAAGTTATTATATTTTTGCTGCTACTTCTGATACTTGAGCTTTTATTTGGCCGGTTAGCCCTTGTGATGTAAACTTTGTAATCGCTTAAGTTATGTACCATATTTCTTTCATATTGTATGTATGTATGGAAGTGTATGCCAATGTTGTGGATGTGTGTACTAGCTACTGATCATGGGACTAGTATGGTACACACACACACGATGTAACAACCCTAGATTCTTAAATTGGATTAGTTAAGCATATTGTCGACGATCAAGACGTCGATCTTACGAAAATAGAAAGGAGAAAATGACGTGGGAAATCTCAGGGAATAATAGGACTGCTCTTTTATTAATATGAACTGGAATTTACAAGGTATATCCTAAGGACTCTGCTTGCCCTCTTGCTAACTCAGAACTATTACACGAATCTATGGCTTGTGCTTTTTGTTTTCCTTCTTCTGTTGCCTTTTTTTCTCCCTTGATCCGCCCAGGTTCCATCTTTAAATAACCCTCGAAGTGGTGGTAGTTACTTCTGGAGAAGGCGCCTGATGCGAAGCGTTGCGTCTGGTCGGAGTCAAGTGACGGTTGATACAGAATCAACCGTTTGGCGGTTATATGTCTATGAAACATATAACCGCACGGAGGTTGTTCATTGGTGTGTCTTGGATAAGATACGTCGTATGGAATATGCACGTGTTTCATTCATCATACGGTAGAGAATATACCTTGGAATCGGTTCTTAACTTCTCTGGCAGTTCTCTGGTGGAAGCTTGGCAGGCCTTCGTCAGGCCAGGTACCCATTATGTAACCTCTGGAATCTCTACGACCGGTGGTCGTGCACCTCAAAGGTTCGACCATGAAGGCGTATGGTCTTTTATATATTAAAGATAATATATAGAGGTTTTAATCCTCGTCATTAGCCCCGAACTTTAAATGAATAGGTCGTGTGAACACCTTTCTTAGATGAAATCGTATCGGGATGACGCTTATTAAATACAAAGGCATTTGAAGTGGTTTGTATTCACTTTAAAGTTGAGAACTTTGCCTTGGGATTTGAAGAGTTTCTGTGTCCGTTGGACTTTTTTGGGTAACTCCTTATTACGGTTTAGGATTTCTGAAGCTTATAAAACCCCTTTGTAAACTTAGGGTTTTTTCACTTCCTCCTTTCTTTTCTCATCTTCCGAGTAAAAACTACCTCCGACCTCCTTTGCTTTTCTCACCCAAAAAGAACCTAACCATGTCGGACCAAATCACCAACTGGTCGGTTTCCGACTTAAGTGAGAAAAAGTTGGAGAATCTGGAGAAGATCGGGATGCTCCCCAGCAAGGATGTGATTTCTTGGAGATCCGCGTTTGGGGAACATTCCCCGAGCAGTGAAGATGGAGAAATTCATGTTTTCTCGCATATATCGAATGCGGATTTCGGCTACCAATTCACTCCTTCCTTCCTCAAGTTTTGGAGTATTATGGAGTTGAATTGGTGAATCTGGCTCCCAATGCCATCGCCAATCTCAGTATTTTTATCTATCTCTGCGAGCGTGCTTGGGATTCGGCGGATCTGGATCTATTCAGTACTACTACAGGATGACAAAGTCCGGAAAAGCGATTGGGACGCCTGGAGAGTGCACCTTGCGTCTCCATGATGGAAAAGCTGATGAGTACAATTTTATGTACTCGAAATCTTCGTGGTCGTCATGGAAGAAGAGTTAGTTTTATATGAAGATCACGAAGAAAGACAGCCTTTATTATTCTGGTAAGAAGGCGGTCGAGAATCCAAGATGGCGCTCCTCTACGGAGAAAGAGGAAAACGTAGGAAAATGGGCTGAAGCAATCAAGCTTCTTAGCGTCAAAGGTCTAACATCTTGGCATGTGGTGAAAGATTTTTCCACGCGCCGGGTTAGCCCTTTGAAGGCCCGAGCATATAAGATGCTCTGGTACATTGGTCGTGATGATAAGACCAGAGACTCTAAAGTTGGTAAGACATTTTAATGATTCCGACCAGTTTACCTATTTCAGTTGATTATTTCTTAACTCTTTCATTTTACCTTTACAACTCTATCTTCTGATGAGATTAGAAGCCGGATCAAGATGATCTGCGCCGGAGAGCCTGGCGACAAGGCTAGTTTTCCTCGGATCTTAGCGGTCGTTTCCGCTGAAGAGAGGATTGAGAGACTTAAGGTAAAAACATCAACTGCTGTCTTGTTATCGTACATATTATTTTTGATCGGTATACCATAAACCCTCTTTGATGTGTAGTCGGTTGGGTTGAGAATCAACAAGGTCACTAAAAGATGTGAGCCAATTGATGATCCGATCTCCCCTTCGACCACACAGGATGTAAGCCTTCCAGAGGTAGGTAACCGAACACAAATAATATTTTGGATAAATTATGTTTATCGCCTAACTATCTTTGATGATGAATTTAGGCGGTCGTCGTGCCTTCGGCAAGGTCATCGAGAACCCTCCGGTGCCTCACGAGGCCACTGTTGTGGAGGTAGGCGAATCTACATCTCTGACCGGCGATCGGGGACCTCGACCAAATGGTCGCGGATATCGCCCGATTTCCGATCGGTGGATGTGCAAGATCTAGTCAACCCTACCGGTTTAGAACGGTGAAATCGGTTGATAAGAAGAGGAAGGCAGTATAGCGAACTTCACTTGATGCGCTACAAGGGTAAATTCAGAAAAACAACAAGGTATATATATAAAATGAAGAGTCGTATTTATACATACCTTGGATCTTCCTTACCTTCTCTCTCTCGTTTTAGATCTTACGGTGTTCGGTCGTGTCCGGCAGAGCACCCCTCGAGAAAAAGTTCTGAGGTAGAGGTGGTCGTGGAGGCTCTGACCGAGGATACTCCTAAAGCAAAACTACCGAGGATGAAGTAGCAAAGAAGCCCCGAGCAGGTTTGACATCTGCTCGGGATCCTCTAGTAATCCTTACTCCTTCTCGGAGTAGTCATCCCAGAGACCCTCAACGAGTTCCACCTCCTCCAGAAATACTTCTCGGGTTAATAAATTCTCTTTTTCTCCCGATTTATCAATGATAAGGAACTTGATGAAGCTTGGGAAAGATATCGAACCATCAAGCCAAGATTGGTCCGGATACCATTTTTCCGAATATAACGATATAGCAATTGGGTAAGTGTTCTCGACTATCCTTACAACTCTTTCTTTTGCGGTTTCTTTGAAAGCTTGCTAAAGAAAGGAATTTTGTTTTGTAGCATTTGGTGAAAACTATCTTTGTGATCGGAGGATGACCAGTGAATAAAAACTTTGGAGCAAAAACACTCCGTCCGAGAAGTAAGTACATTTCTCTTTTGATCTCCTAAGGTTTATTATCTTGATTCTCCTTATAGATTATCCTTCTCTTTCTATCATATTTGATAGATTTAGAAAAATTAAAGAAGAGATCAAGGCCAAGGAAGCCATGATAATAAAGCGAGGAAGAAAATCGAGTAAAGACCGGTCGATCGAGCATGCGATGACCGGGCAAAAGAGGTTTTCGACTCTTGTGAGAAGAAAATTAAAGGTAGCTGGTCGGAGACCTAACGATATTCCATAACTCCAATTGTAAAGAGTACATTAATTTTGTTTATCTACTGTGCAGAAAAAGCGTAGCACTTGAGCAGCGGAGAAGACCCTCGATTTTGGCGTGGCCAAAGGAAGCTTTGTATTTGGCCTTGATGAGAAGATCAAGGCTCTTAACAAGATGATCTTCGATATGGGATCGGGATCAAGCTTGCCTTCTTTAGGAGATCCAACGGAAAAGATGGACTACTTTGGTCAACTTTTGGAAGATCTCAAAGTGCGCTCAAAACTATGAGGAAAACCATACCCAGACAATGAAGGAAGCTATTGTAACGGAGTTAGTGTTGCTTTAGCAAAACTAAAGGCTTCGATCCCTCTGTTAACCTTAAAGCTGTGGAAGAGGACTTCGACTGCTCTGAGAGTGAAGCAACAAAACTTCTCGAGGAAGTAAAACCTCTCGGAGAGAAAGTTGCAGGGGAAATGGAAGTCGGATCTCCATCTCATAGCGACCAGTCTGGAGGTCCTAATATGTAAACAGATGTAATATTAGACTATGTAAAATGAAAAACTTACCTTTTGTCAAAGAAGATCCTGCTTTGTCAATGTTGTTAAATACTCATATATCTCCTAGCCCCCGACTGCTTATGTTAGTAGATGAGCGTTACTAAAAAAAGCGATGACCAGAAATTGAGTAATAACGATGACCATGGTAAAGTCTTGATAATGTCTATGACAACGATCTAAGAAATACTAGGAAATCATGTGGTGGAACCGGTGACGATTTCGACTAGTCTAGATCTTGTCCATTATCGAAGTACTATGAAATACCACTTGTAGTCGGAAGACATAACAAAGACCAGTTTTTACGATAAGAAGATATGCATTAAGAATGTATGCAAAGAAAAAGAAAAGAAGAGATAAATACCGTTGTTTAGAAAATATTTGGATCTGGTCGTATCGAATCTCAAGAACTAAAGATTTGTTAAAATATGTCATGAAAGCGTGCTCATGATCAAATCCGACCGGCGCGAGGATCGTAGGAAAAGGACCGTCACTAGGAAGCTCCTTCCGGTGGGCGGGACCACGTCGCGAGAGGAGAGACTTCGACCGGGAGGCTTTACGTGTCGACCAGTAGCCAAACTTGATTAGAATAGAATGTTGAAATAAAATAACAATCTTCAAATTCAAGAAAGAAGCGAAAACCAAGTAAACCGTCTCGAGTTGGTATTCCTCATACTCGTATGATTCTTTAAGAAAAGAATGTGCGGTCGATGCGTGTGTATCATTGAAGCAATGATCACGTCTAAAACCGATGTGGTCGGTGACATTCAAGTCGGCAACCATGAGTAGTGGAGATCCTGCGAAAGGAATATCGGAGAGAATGAGAGTCTTCTCAGACCAACCGACCAACGGAATGGCATACGACGGATCGGCAAATAATAAGCATAAACAACCATACTTATCGTTTTAAGGAAAAGCATCTTTATTGAAAAAGAATGTAAATGAAATACATGAAATTAAACATAGAACTTACGCAATTGATCAATATTCCAAGAATTAGACAAAACTTGCCCATCGGTCATAGCTAATCGCATGCGATCTGGCGGGTAACCGACCACGATGTATGGACCTTCCCACTTAGGTGAAAGTTTGTTGCGACACGCTTGGTTACGAATTTTCTAAGAACCAAATCACCTCACGATTAAGTGCGAGGTTGCACCTTACATTGTAGTACCGATGCATGGCTTCTTTGGTAGATCGATCGTAGCAAAGCTTGGTTTCGTCGTTCTTCAAGAAATTGATGTCGTCAAGTCGTCGTTCATCGATCACTTTCGGAAAAGGAATCGGTTCGAGCGGAACCAATTTTAAGCTCTGGAGGAAGCATGGCTTGGCTCGTAAACCATAAAGAATGGTGTTTCACGGTCGCACGACTAGTCGTGGTACGAGCGACCCATATCTGAAGGAAGTTCTTGAACCCAAGCTCGACCGTGAATTAAGCGATCGAATACTCGTCATTTGATCCCTTGCATTATGATACCATTGGCTCGCTCAACTGCTCCATTGCTCTGTGGATGAGCAACAGAAGCAAAATGTATCTTGATACCTAGTTCTTCACGAAATTCACGAAGCTGCTGCTTGGCGGGCACCGTTATCGGTGATTATACGTTGGGTACACCAAACGTGTAATCACGCTTTTTGTTAGGAACCTCTTGGCGGCTTCGGTTGTAGTTTTTACAACCGACTCGGTTTCGATCCATTTAGTGAACGTGTCAATCGTAACGAACAGAACTCAAAGCCCGGTGCTCTTGGGAAAGGTCCCGAATGTCAGATCCCAGGTTGCAAAAGGCCAAGAAAGAGGAATTGTTTGCAAAGCTTGAGACGATGATGTACTTATCGACTATGGCCCGACATTATACGCGCGCCGTCACGAGCTCTTTTGCATCATGAAGGGTAGTTGGCGATGGTATCCTTGCCTAAAGGCTTTACCAACCAAAGTTACAGAGGAATGATGTGCTCACAGACTCCTCCATGAATTTCGGCTAGCAATTTAATGCCATCAGAGTGAGATATGCATCTCATCAACACTCAGTGAGATCCTCGCTTATACAAAGTGCGTTCAATGAGAGTGTATGATTTGGCTTTTTCGTGCAATGCGATCAGCCTCTACATCATCTTACGGAATTAGGTCATCTTGAAGATAATTGTAGATCGATGTCATCCAATCTCTACAGTGATCGTGATGGCGCCAACCATCATCGACTGTGGAGCATCCATATTCGCAGAATCGAGGTGTGCAACCTCCTTGCTAACATCTATGTCCTCGGAAGGCTCGACTACGAGGGTGAATCAGTTTCTCGAGAAAAACTCAGGCGGGACGGATGTCCGTGTGGAAGCCATCAAGACCAATGGTGCGCGAGAAAGTTTTCCTTTCTAGGAATGTGTTGGATCGGAAACCGAAGAAATGCTTTTGAGTTTTCGTACTTTCGCGGATATGATGACATCTTGGTACTAGAGCATTGATACTCTTTCCTACTTGATTCGCTACTAGTTGAGAATCGCTTTCACTAGCAATCTGCGAATCCGAGCGACGAGTGCGAAGTCCGGCGATAAACCTTCATATTACGCCACATTGTTAGTAGCGGAAAGTTAAATGAATGGCATACTTTATTTGTTCGCGATGGGAAATCAAAGCGACCCGACCCCGAGCCATGTAACATCAAGGAACCATCGAAGTACATTGTCCACTCGTCGTGGTGCTCGTACTCGGGCCCTTGGGTGGGTTCGGGGTTTGTCCATTCGGCAATGAATTACGCTATTGCAGGACTTGATTCTTTGTTCATGGGACAAAATGGAGATCGAGCGCCCCAAGCTCAACCGCCCATTTTGATATTCGTCACGATGACTCCTGTTTCCGAGGACTTGACCAAGGGGATATCCGGTGAAATGCGGCCACTTTGTGGGTGCGAAAATAATGCCTTAGTTTCCTTGAAGCCATAAGGAGACCATAGAGCAATTTTTGTACTGCGGATACCTTTCTTCGGTCCATGTAAGACTTCACTTACGTAATATATTGGTCGTTGAACATTATCTCGTTCTACGACCGTTACACCACTAACCGTTTGTGGCGTTGCGACCACGTAAATTAGTAATGTTTCTCCCAATCTTGGAGAAACTAAGATTGTGGGACTCGTAAGGTACCGTTTTAATTCTTCAAAGCGCGCTTGCTTCTTTAGTCCATTCGAAACTCCATGTTTCGGAGAAGCTTAAAGAAAGGTAGTCCTTTTCGCCTAATTGTGCTATGAAAGCGACTTATGCCGCCATACAACGGTTAACCACGGACTTCTTTCTTTGTGGTTGGATCGCACATCGATCGATGGCGCGATTTTCGTTGGATTTGCTTCAATGCCTCTAGCTGAAACTAGGAACCCAAGAAGCTTTCAAGACGAAACTCCGAACACACATTTTCTGGATTTAACTTAAGGTTATGACGTCTTAAGTTATTGAAAGTCTCTTGCGGGTCTAGAATATGATCCCAGCGTTGGCGCTTTTAACGACCGGATCATCAACGTGAGGCTTCAAGATTAGAGCCACACGAGGGCTAAGGTCTTTTGCATCAACCTTTGGAATGTTGCACGGCATTCTTGAGACCAAATGGCATTTTACATAACAGTAAGTACCATATGCGGTGATAAAGGAAGTTTTCTCTTCATCTTGTTTACTCATATTGATCGGTGGTACCTGAATAAGCATCCAAAAACTTAACAACTCACACCGAGTAGAGTCTACAAGTTGATCAATGCGAGGAAGGGAAAGTCATCCTTCGGATAAGCTTTATTAAGATCTGTAAAGTCAATACACATTCGCCATTTCCGTTGGCTTTTCTAACCATTACGAGTTGGCGAGCCACTCTGGGTGGTCGACCTCACGAATGAACCCGACTTTGAGAAGCTTGTTGATCTCCGATGGATTGCTTCTTTTCGATCAGTGCGGCGTCGTAGCTTCTACTTGACCGGTTTTGTTAGGGTGAGAGCTAGCCTATGCTCGATCACCTCACGGGGACTCGGGCATGTCGGACGCTGCCATGCGAATACGTCTGATTAGCTCGGAGGAAGGAGGCGGCGACTCTTCCTATCTAGGTCGAGTCTGTCGACCGGTATCTTGGCACCCTCGGAGAAGCGCTTCCATCGAGTTGTACCTCTTTCAAGCTGGTGGAAGGTTTTGGTGTCATCTTGACCTTGAACTTTTGACCGCATGTTAACGGTGTTAGTTCCCGGTCGAAAGTTCATCGACCGACTCTAAACACTTCCGATCGCATGCGTAGGCTATCTTACGATCACCTCGGACCGTGATTACACCTTCCGGTCCGGCATTTTCAAACTCGATAACCGTAATGTGTGGCTATCGGGAACTTTGCTAAAGCCGGACGACGAGAAATTGCAATGTATGCGATCTCGAAGTTCACCACATCGAATGAAACTTTTACGTTCGGAAGTTGTGGGTTTTCGAGCGTAACTAGTAGGGACAAGTGCCTATTGGTTTATGATGAGACCGGGCACTATGCCGTGAAAGGCATATTTCACGGTTTTACCTTGGATTTGGGAATCGCATATCTTCTAAAGCACTTGCAAATAGAATATTCAAAGAACTACCCCATCTATCAAAACCCGATTAACCTTGCGATTATTAATAGTAGGCTCAACGACAATTGGAAACCTACAGTGAGTTGAAGGAATAGGGCAGTCTTCTTTCTTTGAAGGAGATTATTGTCTCGACCACCTTGAAGGTTTAACGGCGATCGAAGGTTGGTAAGGTTGACCTCTCGCTCCATGGCTTTGGTGGCGTGCGGACTGCGTCTGAAGAAGACCATGAAGATCACATCAGCGGTGTCTTGAGGTTCTTGGTACTCCATCTCTTCGTCACCATCTTTGTCCTTCTTGGAGCTTGTTTCTCAGAGCTCTTGAATCGGCGGAGTGGTCCTTTACCGCATAATAATCTTCGACTTCTTTTGCCAAGCGCGACAATTGCGCAAATCGTGTCTGCTGGCGATGAAGAGGACACCATTTTTGTTTTTCTTGTAACCATTAGTCGGAGCTTTGGTCTTGCCACGACCGAGTATAATCTTTTCTTCCTTTTGTAGATTTTTGAGAGCAGTCGAACCTCTTTGTCGTTGGCTCGCCATGTTTCTTTTCTTGAGAGTCTTCTTTAGTTTCTTTTCCGCCTATCTAAGCGGGTTGGGGATCTTATCCTTTCGATCAACGGCCGTTCCACTCGACCGCTTCCGGCGTGGCGTGCTTGTCGACCATGTCGAAGAGCTCGATGGTTGTTAAGTGGAGGATGTATAGCTAAATCCTCAGTAAACATTCGATTTCTTAATCCGCTTTGAAGGCTTGGATAGCGGAAGATTCTGCGACCTCGGTATTGAGTTACGGACTTGGCTAAATCTTTTAATATACTGCGGAGAGTCTCGTATGATTTTTGCCGTATCCTATGGAGATCGTCTTCCTTTCGAGCGATCATCACGTACCACGAAAATTTGCAATTAAAAGGTCGCGAGTTGCTCCCAAGTATACGGATCCGATCGGAAGGTTAAGCAACCAAGATCGGTGATCCTTCTAATCTGTAGGAAGATAATTCGCCATTACATTTTCATCACCACCGCGGCTCGATAAGCGGTGGTGTATATCTGGAGAAATTCTAAGGGATTTTGGGTCCCATTGAATTTATCCATATTGGCCGATCGGAACCTATTTGGCCAACGTCTGACTGGAGCCTGGCGAAAGCTCGGCGACTGTGATAGTTTCGTGGCGCCTTCTTTGAAAAGCGTTTGGATTATGTCGGTTGGAGATCGATTTCTAGGAACAATTGTCGATGCTCCAATGTCCGATCCGGTCATGGGCGTTAGTAAAGCGCCGACCGCTTGCACGGCTAGATGATGCGGAGATCACGAGTCCAAGCGATGGTTCGTCTCGGCGAAGTGATGGCGAGATTCTTGAAATAATCTCCTCCTCGTGGATTGGTTGGTCGGAATCGTCGAGGTGGTCGCGTGTCAATTGATCCCCAACGCGACCATGTGAGGCTTCGCTTTGGGAAGAATTGTGATGAAGTCATGGTGCGACTTTGCGGGTGCCTTCGTTCCGATAAGCTTCGTGTATTGCATTATGCATTGGATAATCTCCGATACTTGACATGCGAGTTGGGCAAAACACGAGTCTCTGCGGGCGAGGTCGAAGTATTTAAAATATCACGACTCATTGCAGGTTTTGTATAGTTACTGAAGGCCTCGAGAGATTTACGCGGAAGAAGGTGTTCGATGGCTTACATCCTCCGACCTTACGGTGGATCTTGCCGGTCCTCACATTGGTTTGGGAAGGATCAAGCGTATTAGCGGTGAACATCTACGGTTTGTCACCTCCGGCATTTGGTGCTTGACCACCCGTACCATCTCCATTAGGGCGTGGTGGCGAGGCAATGTGGAGGACCGTACGGCATTGTGATCCGTATCTCCGATCGCATTGACCTCGTGCTTCCAACAGCGGTCCTCTGATGAGCTTCCATCGTAATCAACGGAGAGCCTCTCAGAGCTTCTGTAATATCCCGAAAGTGAGTTAAGATTTGAATCAAGGAAGAATAATTTTATTTCGGGAGAGATCGATTATTCGGGGAAGAATCAAACGGGCACGACGGGAGGGACTTTTGGACTGTTGTCGATCTGCAGTTTTAGAGGGAAGAGCATTTTGGCGGCAACTTGGGCCTGGGCCAAGGCCCATCTAGGTGGCCGGCCAGGGGGCTCCTCCCCAAAACCCTAGCCCCTTCCCCTCCCCTCCCCCTTTCCCCCTCCCACTCCCAACCGGCCGCCCCCTCTCCCCCCTCCCCACCTCTCCACCTCCCTTCCTCCCTCCCTTGCGCCCTCTCCATCTCCCCCATCACCTCCATTGCTGCTGTCCAAGGTGGAGTAGGAGCTCCTTGCAGCCGGCCAAGGAGGAAGAAGAAGGAGAAAAGAAGAGAAAGAAGGGAAGAAGAGAAGGAAGAAGAGGAGAAGAAGGGATCCGCAGCGGAAGCATGGTAGTCATCATCCCGCTGCGTGCTCTTTTCGTTCGGCAAGGGTAACCAGCGATTTGTTGTTTTGGGGTCGTTTTCTAGTTGTCTAATTTTCGGATGTCAGTTCGTCGATATTCTGCAGCAGTGAAGTTTGTCGGTTTTGAATAGGTTAGAACCATAATTGGGTCTGGGTGTCTCCTAGAAAGTTGTGGGTATCGTAGTTATCTTTCATTGCCGACAAGATTCAGGTCATTCGGACTTCGGTAGCCAAAGTTATGATTTTTTTTAGTGCTATGATGTTTCTGTGGGTAGCAGAATTGACAGTGTCTGCTTAACCTGTTTTAAACATGCTGTTAGAGGGGTTTCCAGAGAGTCTCACCATAACGAAAAACGAGGCTAATCCTCTTAGCTTTCAGGAAAGCTAAAGATCACTGAATTTGGACGAACGTAGAGAAAGTTATGATAGTTTCTTTGTCGCTGTCCAGAAACCCGACGTGAAATATTTGCTCTGATTAAATAGATTGGTAGGTCTGGTAGATGGCCGAATCAGAGGTCTCCCCAACTAAGTTTATTTAGACATTTCTATTACCTTTTCAGATTGTCCAAGATCATCCTATTTGGACTCCTGAGCAGAAAGTTATGAATTTTTGAAGTCTGCTGTCCGCAGTGACCGATCGCTAGAAATTAGAAAAGCTAGACGTGATAAGAAGATTAGCGATTTCGATTGTAATGTGATGTATGATTTTGGTCCAGTATGTTATTCTTAGTTTGGGGTTATCTTCTTGTCCAGGTGGCAGCGAGATCCCAAGGGCAGCACCCACTTCGCGTCCGCCGTTTCGCGCAGTTGAGACAAGTATTCGGGTTATAGCGTATTTTGGTTGTATGATATGATTGTGGTGATTGCTTGTTGTAGCCTTGCACGAATGTTAGCGTAATGAGTTTTCCTTTTATCTTGATGAATGCAAGCTATGGTTAATGTTTCCCTTGAGCGTTGCTAAATCATACATGTTGTTATGTACATGTTAAATTCGTGTATATGAAAGACGTGGGCATGGAGCAATTGCATGTTCCAATCGTGTTGGAGACTTGGTCTTACATTCATGTTTTGATATATGATAGCGAAGTAAGGTTCTTTGGCATGATGTTTATATTGAGATTGGTGAATGCTCCAAGTATGATTATGCTCTATTTATGTCCGTTGTTAATGTACTAGGTATATTGATGATGAATAGATGTTGTGCATGTGCATATTGAGATCATCTTGAAGCTTGGTCACGTGGTGACCAAGCATGCATTCGTTGAGGTCCCGTCTGTATTGACGGGCTTGAGGTCCCCACATTGGTGCAATGTGGGCTATGAGTAAAGAGGTCCCCATCATTGGATGATGGGCAAAGGTCCTATACATGTGGTGTATAGGCTTTTGGTCCCGTGCGGAGAGCGCGTGCAAAGGCACACGCGACCAGCGGTTGTATACCCGCATTACGGTAAAATGCGAAAAGAGATAAAGATAAAAGGTGCATTGCATTGGTTGCATTCACATGAGCATGAAGGCTTTACTCGGTGCATTGTTTATCTTGGATTATTGATGCTATGAATGTTAACTTGCTTAGCCTTGTTGGTACTTCTTTGAGTCGTTGGGCTCACTCTTGCTTTGATGTGTTTAGGTACAAGCGGCAAGACGGCATGCATGGGAGGAGTAGATGAATTGGAAAGCACGCACTACCTCACAACATTAAAACAATTGTCATTTAGCTTCATATAAGAATAAATAGACTCACGAGAAATACCCATGGTTGTTTTATGATTCGATTATGGTTGTGAGAATAGTGTTAATTTGATTACATTCCTATGATTATCTCTTATGCATGAGTGAATTGGATTATGAAATTATTGTTAAATGTTATGTTTACAGTTAGAAGCTATGGATAGTTTGAGTTTGAGTTAAGCGTAATAATGAGAATAGAAAGTTTTGGTTATGTTTATGATATTATTCTACAGCTTGAATGAACTGATTATGATTATAATGTTAAATGCCTTGATCAATTGTTGGAACCTCGGTATAGAACGACTATACAAAGGAGGTTTTGTCGAGATTTTGTAATTGGTCTTAGTTTAGCTTAGTTTAATTTAATTTTAGTAGCATTTGGGCTCAATGTTGAGTGAGGTGTTCTGACTCTGCGAAGCTTCCACGACGGAGAGCGATCGGTGATCGGCACCTCACGAGGTTTTGGAAGGACCTCGGCTGATTCGCGAATCGTTGATCGAATCTTGAGCTTTATCATCCCCACTTGGTTTCACGACCAATGGAGGTTTCATTGACACCGTCACTAAGTGTCGGTTGGCTCTGGAATTACTAGAAGCCGTTGGTGAGTACCTATCAACCATGATCGCATCAAAGGTATGTTGAACTTGGGTTGCGGTGTTGAATTTTCGTCACCTTTCTTGCGGTCCAAAGGGTCGGGCTTGCTGAGATTTGGGGTGTTCGAACTGGTCGAAACACTTCCTCTGAGACCGCCCGATCGTAGCGGTGTGTCTTCATCCATCGGTTGTCTTCGCGATTTACGCCTGGCGGCCGGCAGAGGAGGATGATGAAGAGATTTCGTTTTCCTCCATGGCGCGCATACATGCATCCATGTCGAGGTCGGCGTAGTCCTCCAAGTCGAACCAATTTTCTTCATCCCAACTTCCCGCCATAACCGCATCAGCGATCACAGACGGGGAATGGACAAAGATTTGATGAGCAGAGAAAAATCTTCTGAGATTCCACGCCGCGTTCCCCACGGACGGCGCCAGCTGTCGACGATCAAGACGTCGATCTTACGAAAATAGAAAGGAGAAAATGACGTGGGAAATCTCAGGGAATAATGGGACTGCTCTTTTATTAATATGAACTGGAATTTACAAGGTATATCCTAAGGACTCTGCTTGCCCTCTTGCTAACTCAGAACTATTACACGAATCTATGGCTTGTGCTTTTTGTCTTCCTTCTTCTGTTGCCTTTTTTCTCCCTTGATCCGCCCAGGTTCCATCTTTAAATAGCCCTCGAAGAGTGGCGATTACTTCGGAGAAGGCGCTCGATGCGGCGTTGCGTGCAGTGAGTCAAGTGACGGTTGATCTGAGAATCAACCGTTTGGTGGTTATATGTCTATGAAACATATAACCGCACGGAGGTTGTTCACCGTGTGTCTTGGATAAGATCGTGCGTATGGAATATGCACGTGTTCCATTCATCATACGGTAGAGAATATACCTTGGAATCGGTTCTTACATTCTCTGACGAGTTCTCTGGTGGAAGCTTGCAGGCCTTCGTCAGGCAGGTACCCATTATGTAACCTCTGGAATCTCTCGACGGTGAGGTCGTGCACCTCAAAGGTTACGACCATGAAGACGTATGGTCTTTTATATATTAATCCTCGTCACATATAAAGTACACTTATGAAATTATGGACTTTTTAAAACCTTTTGTTGTAAAAACTAATGTGTTAAAACCTGATCTTCCAAAAACCTAGAAATACTATACTCTTTTACCAATTCAAAAAGTAATTTGAAATTGAATCAAAACTAAAAAGGTTTAAAATGTGGGAGTATCTATTTGGATTTGCAGTTAAAAATAGTAATACCTCAAATGCTCCTAGAATACTTGAGGTAGTTTTCAAAAGGAATATTAATTTCAAACTTGAAAGTATACTTTCTTTAACTCAAAAATTGCAAACTGAATGTGATTTTGAAAATATAGAGGGACTCAAAGTTGGGAATATTTTAGTTGGGTTCTATATCCTCTGATAAGCTTGTTTGAATTTTTCTGGAATTTTTGGAGGTTATTTGGTTTCTTTTCAATTTGCTTGTTCAAATTGAATTTGAATTTAAAATTACAAACAAATCTTGAGAACAGTGCCTGGAAATAATTTTCCTAGGTTCTAGAACACTTTATCAACTCACCTTTAAAACTTCATAATTGTTAGATTTTAATTAAGATTTTTAAGCAACCAGTAAAACTTGTGAATCAAAAGTCAAATACATAAAACATGAATTTAAAAGAATTATACATAAAAAAATGCAACACATGAAATATTCTAGAAAAAATTATAAATTGATACACATAATGTTAGGAACTTTCGATAAAAAATTCATGAATTTTAGAGCTAAAAAACTAGGTCTAAAAATTCCCTTAACTATCTTAATCTTTTTGCAATATTTAGAAAACCTAATTTTGTTTTGTCCTCTCACTTACAGGGCCCACCCGATTAGCACCTTCTTCTCCACACAGTTGCTTCTCCATGCCAGCATGCCGGTGCCCTCTGCCGAGCTGGCTCGCATGGCAGCCACGTTAGCTCGCCCATTCCACACCTGTGTCCTCATCTCACCCTCTTCGCCTCACCTTCCTCTTTCTCCTGCCATCTTCCATCTCCCCAAGCTCTAGTCGGCCCAAGCCGCAAATGCCACTCGGCCATGGCCACACAACCTCATCTTCGTTCTGGCCGCTCCGGCGAGCCCCAACCACCCCCAACCCTGTCATAGCGTGCCCTCTACCCCAAGGAGCAAAACCCCTCGGCCAATTTGAGGTTAACCCCACGGGAGAGCCGCGCATCTGCCGTCTTCACAACCCCATCCGCCACCGCCATTTCCACCGTCCCTTCTTCTCCGATGACTCCCGTCTCAATTCTTCCCTACGGGAGCACCCTTCGGCCTCCCTCTACCTAATCCTATCACTCGCTTGTGCCCTATTCCTCCGTAGGTCGCCGCCATCGAGAACTATCCCGCGTCGCTTCGGGTCACCGTGGCTAGCATGCTCCGGCCACTCTCTGCCTTCGCCGACCATCCTTACATGTTCCAGGTACCCCGCCGATGCTCATGCTTCCATTACTTTGCCCCTTCTCCATCCGAATGCCACCGCCATGGTTCACCTCCACAGCTGGCCGCCGTGTCTCCTCACCACGCCGCCACAGTGCCTCTCGAGCTGCGCCACCACCACCTCTAGCCTCCATGTCCTCCGGGCAACCCATTTTTGGGGTCGTCTTCACCTCGCCTCTGCTTCATCGCCAACGACTTGTATTGCCCCCGGCGTAGCTCGACCTCTATTCCTTGTGCTCCCTGTGAGCTCCTCTTAGTCTCACTAAAAAGTGGGCCCCACTAGTTAGAACAGCTGAATACATATGCTAATAAGTCTTTTGATTAACCTTTAAATCACTCAACTATCATTGACAAATGAGTATTGGAACCATTAAGGAGTGTTAGATAACAGGCACTCATATAAAGAAAATTCCTCTATATGATCGAGAAGATGTTCGGATGAGAAATTGGAATGTCAGTAAACTCACTTGCTAGACCAATCAATCTTTCTATTAGCTAATGTTGTGTATGACAATTAGGTCACTTAAGTGAATTCACAAAGTTGAAAATGGAACTTTAAAGGAGGTAACTAGTGGCACTTTACTTTAGATAGTTGTTTTGTTGTAGGTTACATGAGCAGTACTATGAAAAAGATCAGGATTGTTAGAAGGCTAATAACATGATCACTTCTAGTAGTTAGAAGTTTTTCTTGAAGCAATTAGTCAGTTAGGCATTCATCTACTAGTAATAATCAAATCTAAAAATCATTAATGGATGTGAATTTTCAGAACACCAACAGAGAGTAACCAATTACTTTAGAAAGAGGTTTAAGTAGAGAATGTAATTAGGCTGAATTGGGGATACTAATAAGCTACTGTCACTTCAAATGCAATAAAACCGAAAGGTTATGTTGGTTTGCATAGTCTTTAGAGGTTGATCTAATAGGAGTACTCTAACCTGAAAAAAAAACAAGTGATGTTGTTGATGGCTATGGTGGCCGATCTTAGATAGGTTCGATTGATTTCGTCGTGAGGGCGTTGGCGCTTTGAGGCTTTCGACCAGTGGATCGTCACCTGCAATTCGCTACACCGCACAACTGTCGTTATCGACCACACTCGCACGCGATCGACCTTACCACGAGGGTTATTGTTCCTGCAAGCAATCGAAGCAACTCACAAGAATAAGGAAGATGCAATCTGAATTGTATTGCGAATATGAGTGAAGATCATCAAAGTGGGGTTCCTCAAACCCATAACGCGAAGCGCAAGTGGCAGAATAATTCTAAGAAAAACCCAACCCTAAACTGTGGCGGCTATTGTATATATATAGGGGGGACGTGAGGGGGTTGACCTAGGGTTGTGCGACCATGGGGAGAGGCGTACACAACCTAGGCTTTGACCCCGACACCCTTACAAAGCCCAATTAGGCCCAAAACGGTGTCGTAGAACCTAATGACTGGTCGTAGACCTTGAGACCTAGTCGTAGTGCTAGCAGGTCTAGTCGTAGCGCTGACGAATCTGGTTGAAGAGCTTGAGACACAGTCGTAAGCGTGGCGAGTGCTGGTCGTATAGCTTGTAGACCTGGTCGTAGATCCTCCCCATTATTCCTAAGTAACAAAAGATTACAATTATTAGGTAGTATACCATTCTGCATAGATAAATTATTAGCACCTAGAAACGAGCTCACCTTATAATTTAAGTGACGTGCACGAGCTCTTGTCATAGGACCTTGTAGTTTAGAACCTGGATCTGGAGGATTTTGTGTAGTGTGTGTATCCGAAGGAGTGATGTCCTCATCAGTTGTTGTCTAAGTCCAATGAATAAACCTATTTGACATTGCTTAATAAACTTTGACAGTCAAACAAACAGGGAAGAGAAGGGATTAGGAGAAAATCTGAATTTTTAGTAGAACCCACTTGCAAAACCTTTTGTATTTTGCTTTCAAATTTTGTGAATGCCAACTAGGTCACTCCATTGAAATAACTAATCTAAAAATTGTAATCTAAGTGGAATTGTTTAGTAGTTTTTCAGTGCTAAGAGATGTCCTTTTTGTAGGTTGCATGAACAGTAAAGGCATATTACTTCTAAGTGCTATATGTAGCTTTTAGATCACTCAAAACTTACTTAACAAATGATTATCTGAATTTGTAAGAAGATGTCTTAACACCAATTCAACGCAGATAATTTTCATTATAAGGATGCATGAGCAAAGGAAGTGGTTAGGTGAAAAATTGATAATGGCAATGAGCTACTAGCTTGACTAACTCAAGTAGTTAAGAGCCATTCTTGATTCAATTAGCCATTTAAACACTTAAGCTATTAGGAGCAAATCTATTGAAAACAAATATGGAGGATTGAGTTAAGTGAGAAGATTAATTTAACAATAACACCAAACAACAAAATCTTGTTTATACAATGTGATTAGAGTAGGTATTGAGAGTGCATTTAGGAGCAACAGTGAAGCTTCTAACTTTTCAAATTCAAGTAAATGGAAATAGCTCTTGGAGATTGAATAAAAGGAGCAACCTAACTTGAAAGACAAGGATTGAATTTTGGTTGTGCAAAGTAAAACAGTGAACCTCATTCGGATAGGGAATGGTTGTCATAGTGGTTAGTAAAATGATGAAATAAGCTATTCTTCTAGATATACTTGTTAACAAATTAGAAGACTAATTGAGAGAAGAGAGGAGCTAGAACTTTGTTAAATACAAAGATCAAGTAAGTACAATTTCTTAGTGACTAACTCTTAGTAATTCAATCTAAAAGAGTAAAATCATTTAAAGGGCAAGAGTTAGATTAGATGTATGGCTTATGACAGTAACCTCATGATAGGTTTATCATAATAGCATTAGTAGCAATAAGTCAATGGGTTGATTAGTAAAAACTGATAAAGCAAATAGAGATTGAGAATCTGTAGTCCATCCTTAGAATAAAATTCATAACTAAGGCAAATCAACTCCAAATTGAGTAAAACAAATTTTGTTGGTTTTATTTACTAATGTACATTCACATGGCATAGGTGTTAAACACATTCTTTTCAGAAAATTTTAGAATTAGAATTAATTTCAACAAAGGATTACTTTTACACTAGAAATTGAATTAACGTCAAAAATCCATAATAAATTCATATGAACTCCAATTAAACTAAACTTTTCACCTAAATGCATCTAAAATCATAATCACACTAATATATGAATTTCATGCATTTTTTAGCATTTGGGATTTTTCAGTTTTATCGATGTTTATTTGCTATCGTATTTTCTCCCTGGATTCCGAATTGCACGAAGTGAACAATACATCTCCGAGAGTGAACAAGTGGATTTCCAAAAAAGGTAAGCATCCTCTTGCATCATATTGATCCCAATTTTGGTAACTTATTATTTTAAATTGCAATGATAATTGCTACATGCTATTTTCGATATGTCGATACTTTGTGAGTATAGTTAGGTATGTCCCAACTCTTGCAGGTTATCCTTGATAATTCCATACAGTTATGCCTAAGTTAGTTGTTTTGTGATATTACTTATCTTTTATGTGTTTTCTTAGCCATGCAAGTCAGTAGATACGTTAGTCTGGTTGACGGGGTTATCTCATCAATTGTGAAAAACACTGAACAAGTTTATTATTTTACTTTTGTTTAGATCTGTGAATCTGATTGTTAAGTCTAAGATTTATCTTTTTAAACATGTTTTGGGTCTGGACAAGTGGTTGCTAGTGAGGGTGCCTTCGTGCATGAGAATTGGGTATGTGGTAGTCTTGTCTGGACTATTAACGACCGAACTTTGGTGACGTCGTTAATTCAAGTAACACTCGTACTTTCGCACATGGGATATGGGTACCACTTGGTTAAGTAAGGGGAGGGTCGTATTGAGTTGGAACACAGGTGGTGTGAGGACATATTGTGTTTGATCAGATGTTCGTAGGAACCCAATGTAAGCTTATAACGTGCAAGTGAGCACTGTTCTTTTATGATGGAGGATGGACCCACATAACTAACTGCATTACACTGGCGCACTCCAACACAACTTGCGTCCCCAGTTGGTTAGCAGGTCGTATAACTTGCACTAAGCGAGATTTCATCATGCATGGGTGATTCTACTCAATATGGTTTTCTTGCTTGAAAAATATCGAGTCTTAATTTCCCCGGCCAGTATACCAAAGGAAGTGTGTCATAATTCGAAGGCTTACGGGCTGATCAAGTCATGTGGGTAAAGAAGTACCCCTGTAGGGATAAATCTATTCGAATAGCCGTGTCCACGGTTACATATGACCACTTGGATTCAGGAGTCATTATCGTTAGACTGTAATTAAAATTTGATGAGGGCAACAACTTGGTATCGACATGACAGGTATGCCATGCAGTTTAGTTTATCAAAGTGGGCTACCGCTTTGGTATTGTTTGATTTATGTTTACATCAATGTCATTTAAATTCTTTTGTAAAAATTGTGTTTCACAAATGGCATTTACAAACTAGTATGTGTAGGCTGAAAATTGGCTTTTGTGCAAAACTTATGCCATTACAGCCTCTCCTTTGGTCAACCTTTAGCATGTATAATTTCCCCTCCTTTGGATAGCCTCTATCATACACATTATTTTATTAGTTTGTGTAAGACTTGTGAGTATTTTTTGTACTCAACCGGATTATCCACTTGTTTCAGGTGAGAACGTCGCTCGAATCGGTTTAACTATCGCACCACTTTTGGGCGATAGCGGCAGATGCAACGGCTTTAACTCCAGTTGGTTGCTTGTGGGTATGGGCATGCCAGTCTCGGTATTTACCTTTATTTCATGTTTTATTCCGCTGCAATTTATTGTTTTATGTTTAGTTTTGGCCAGTCGGCCCTTTTATACAAAATTTGGCCATACTGATCCTATCTGTTGAGATTGAAATAATAATGCTTCTAATATTTTTGCATGTTTGACTATGGATATGATCCATGTTGTGTTGTATATGTGCATGTTAGTCAGATCCTTGGGAGCTAACATGAGATGCATATCCGGGGCTTGAAAGTATTTTCGTTTCCTATTGAGGATTGTGCCTTCTGTGCAATCACTTGACTTGAAATGGATTCAATTTTGGGGTCCCCACACACGAGGTTTCGGGTATTCAAAGCCTGATGTCCGACAACGTTGGTATCGAGCCATCTTGATCGTAGGATAAGCCCTAGTTAGAATGGTCGTTAGATTATGATTTGGTTTTTCAAAATGCAACTTATTTAAATTATGAGAATAATTGTGAAAATCTAGGAGTTTTTCTAATCTTACCTCTCCTAGCATTCTCCTCTCACCTAAGTCATTCTTTTGCTATCTCCTCCCATCTACCTTCAAGATAATCATAGTTTTGGAAGGAGATGTGCTATCCGAATATAAATATTTTTAACCATATTTAAAGCATTAAAATAGATCCAAAATATTTTGGAAAAGTCCCTAAAACATCCTACATGAAGGTAAACTAGCAAAAATGTCATTCTAGATGGCTCTTTACGAAAATTTCAGAACCTAGTTATATTCTGAAAATGATGTGATGTACTATTCTTTAACCCCTCCTACCTTCATTTGGTGTTATATTGATTGGGTATTATAGAGGTCTATTTATACATAAAGACAAAGGGGTAGTATGACCTGAAAGTAAACCTTAGGTGTTGGTTCAATATTGTAGAGAATGAATAAAAATTTGTGCTACAATTCTTTTCTTGTCTTAGTGACATTTCTTATCTATGTTTATCATTATATGTAGAAATGATCACTAACTTTCCATTTTCTTAAATTGTAGATGGCCACCCATAGAAACCACGATTACATCACACTAACACATTTGAAAAGAGGCACTGCAAAGACACCCTATGGGTGATGTTACAGCGAGTCCATTGGCCTCATATGTCGCTATATGTAACATCCTAATTTTTCGAGTTTTAAAAATCTTTTAATAGTTAGTAGGAGAAAATTCACCATTGGATTTATTTAAATTTTAAATTCAAAAGCTTAATATTGGACTTTACAAACAAAACATTTAATGTGAATAATCCCAACATGAACAATAGTCAAAACTATTTTATCTGGTTCTATGTGCTCGAGATATATTTTCTAGATTTTTCTAGAATTTTTCGAGTTCATTTGTTATTTTCTATTGCTTATTTGAATTTCTGGTATTTTCTAAAATAGAAAACCTATTTAAAATCTCAGAAATCCTTCGGGCCGAATTCCAAAACCCCGGCCCGTTTCCCTCCATCGCCAGCCCAAATCCCGCGAGGCCCACTCCGCGCGCCGCCTCAAGCGACATGCGGGCCCCGCATGTCAGTCTCTCCGCCTCTTCTCTTTCCTTCCGAGCGCCCTGCTTGTTCTTCACCGTTCGATCAAGGATGGACGGTTGGATGTGCACGATCGATTCGGGCTGCCCGAACGTCCCACTGATTGTGAGCCGTTCGATCTCGGACGGACGGTCAGATCCTTGAGTCCGTTTCGCGGTCGCGCCGCCACCGCGCGCCGAGTCCGAGCCCTAGCCGCTGACGTGTGGGTCCCAACTTGCCACGTCGTCTTCGTTCCCGAATCCGTTAGGGATACGATCTCCGCCGCCGCCTCCCGTTTTGGGTGTTCATGCCCTGGACTCTCCCAGGCCTCCGAGTATAAAAGGGGAGGTAGCCCTCGGCCTCCACATCTCAACCCTAGCCGCCTTCGCCCTCGCGCCAAACCCTAGCCGCCGCAGGAGCTCGAAGTTCAATCTGCGTCGCCGCCAACTCCGACGAGCTCTTCCGCCGCAACCGGAGCTGCTCGAGCTTCGTGGTTTGCACCGCCGGCATCGCACGGGCTGCGCTTCACCTTGGTGGCCCGTTGCGCGAAAGCGCCACCGAGCACCGATCTGCCGAGCGTAGCCTCCGCCGCTAACGCCGCCGTCGGCCGCCACGCAGGCGTTCCGACCACCGGTGAGCACACCTACGAGTTCCTCGTGCCACTTCGCCACGAGCGGTACCACTCACCGCCGGTGAATCGCCGCCGTTCGCCGGAACCCTCGGTTCCCGAGCGCCGCCGCTCCTGTTGTTGTCCACATCACCGCGACCTCGCCGCCATGTCAGCATCGCTGCCTACGTGTCGCGTGCGTGGCGCCCAGTCGTCGTCCACGTGCACGCGTGCATGGGCAGTCCACCGGGTCCCGATCCAGCAGGCTCGGTAGATTTAGTCTACCGTGAGCCATCTCACTGACATGTGGGTCCCACATGTCAGGTTTTTCTTTTTATTTCTTTTATTCCCGAAATTCCTTCGCTGACGTCAGCATTGCGCAATAATCCGATTTTTCTTCAGAGAAATAATTCAGAAATTCTGGAAAATCTAAATTTGGGTTTCTTTTAGATTTAAAACTTCCAGAGCTCATAACTTTTGCATCCTAACTCCGATTGAGCCCATTCAAATTTCTAAATTTATCTAAATTCGAGCTCTATTTATCTGAGATTTTTATTTAATTTTTGGAGCTTGTTTTGCCTCTGTTATTTATTTGTTTTGTTTGTTTGTGTCTCGTTTGCGAGTAGACGTCGATTCGTCGGGGAATTTTGTGGAAGAAGGAGCACCCCAACATCAAGATCAGTACATAGACCTTTTCCAAGGCAAGTCATACCTTTGATCATCTTGAACCCAGTTTTCAAATTACTTTGTGTTAAAGTATTGCATTCTACTTTAATTATTTATTTAAATGCTTTGGGCATAGTTATTATCCAAATTTGTTATCACACCTTGGCCTTGTATGTCATATTTCCTTGTCACCCTAGATTGGTTTATTAGTTGGTAATATTATAGCACCAATGTGGGTTGGTTAGATGCGAGTACAATTGCTTAGCCATGCAACGAGTCATCATCATCACATGTGTTGCAATTATAAATTTAACTAAGTGATTATGGAACTATATGATAAGACTATGTGTACTATGTGCTATTACTTTGTGCATGGCATATGTTGCACTAAAACCAACTGGGTGGTATAGGATTTAGACTGAGGCAAGTGGTGGAAACTGTGTGATATGGTGGAAGCTGTGTGCATGGGAATGATAATCTGTGTGACTTAGTTAGAAATTGGAAGTCTTGCCTTGGTCAATTAAGGACTTAACTTTGTGCGCCATTGAACTGAGCCTTCTTTGCACGACCACCGCACTGGTATGGGACGGGCCTAACTTAGTAAGTTATGGATTCTCGGCATTGATGTTCGGTGGATAGGTTAGGTGTGTGACAGGTGGAGGTGTGACTACTTGGTGGTTGCATCGCGGGACGGTTCGCCGCTTCCCGTCGGTGGTGTGTGTTATACCAATTCTATGTGAGCCGGTATAGCGGAAAGCACATCGGGAATGTCAATGTTTGAGATGAAGTTTCGAACTGCTTTGTTAAGATTGGTGCTTGCTACACTAGTTGTATCTTGTGGGTAAAGTGTACAACCTCTGCCAGTGTTAAACAATCTATTCGAATAGCGCGTCATGGTCATGGACATGCTCGGGATTTCACACGAGGGTAGTTTTCATAAAATGTTTGGGATGGAGTGTGTGACCTCAATCATATGGCTATGTGAAATAATCATTTATTGTGTGTCTTTGTGAAAACAATCATTAAATTATTATTGTCTATTTGTTTTGAATTATGCTTTCAATCTATTATTCGTATTCAATTGCAAATGTTGCTTTTATGCAAAAGAACCACAGAAGCCTTTTCTTTGAAATAAGCCTACATCTATAAACTGCATTTTGTGGTATGATTTGTGAGTACGGTTGTGTACTCACGCTTGTTGTAAAACTTGCGCCCAAACCTACAGAAGAGGAGGAGTCTACGCTGCTTTCGAGGAGGAGTTCGCCAAGGTTGCCGATCGTTAAGTCCGGATCCCGATCGGTTGCTGTGGTGAATTGGTGGGATCTACGCTGGAGTTATTTCCGTTCACATTCTGTTTTATTCTCTGTTAGCCTGCGTGGCTTAATAAGTGTAAACTCGACCATAAGGTCAAAACCCTTATTTGTTATTCAAACTAATCGCTTACTTTATTTATCGTTTGTGTGAATCGATATTTACCTATGTTAATCCTGTGTGCACTAGCGTGATCTGGACTAGTGCAAGATACGAGGGTTCCGTTCGTCACTCGGGTCCCGACACTATACACCATCTTCAACATGCCCTCTAGTGTGGTGTCCACCGAGTACCTCACCTAGGTTCTCATCCAGGATGAAACTTTGGAGATCCTCTTTACGCTACTACGGATGGGGCTCTTGCACCTAATGTCGCTTTATGATGTGCCTACGTCGCTATCGTATGCTTGCGACACGAGCTGCTCGAGTTGGAGGACATGTTCTTCTATTTCCCCGTACGGACGGTGGATAGAGAGGAGCATACCTACCAGGTGGAAGGTATGCAATTCATCACTCCACACCTGCACCTCGTCGGTTTCATGAGATCACTCGATGGATATCTCTGTTGCGTGACCCACGAGCTATTGGAGGCTCGCTGGAGGATCTTCACACTCGAGGACATCATCGCTCTGATGGTGGCCCAGGTGCTCTTTTTGTGGGAGCTATTGTATGGGGAAGATGTCGTACTAGCACCTGCTGAGGAGTTGCCAGAGCCCACCATCCGTATCCGATCAAGTACTCGATGTCCCCATATGTCGGCTATCGGTCACTGCCGTCGCGTGATGTCCATCTACTAGGATATGGAGGAGCCGCCATGAGTAGCGCAACGACACTGTCTTCTCCACGACAGGCGTGAGGAGATCGAGTTCATTGGCCCTTCATCCTCTGCTACCCCGGAGTCTTCACATGCTGCTCGATGCGACCACGACGTCTAGATCTAGATTAGCAGTCAGAGAGCTCACTTGTCGGGTATAGCATGAGCACTTTTGGGTATTTTGGTATGTTAAAATATGTAAGGCGCTGGTGTATGATGATTGTAATTTGCTATGATAGTTTAGTTGCTTATTTTATAATGTTTGAGCAACGGGCATGCAAACCATGTAAAACTTAACTAGTATGTTAAAGTTTCATGAGTGCTATCCTTATGGTTTAAAAACATGCATATTTCAGTTTTAGATGAATTATTTTAGTATGGGATGATGTTACTTGCCGACCCACTTAACTTGTACTTATTCCCCCACATCCTGCCCACATTTGCTAACCTGCATGTTGCATGAATAGGATGCTGGTAACACGCTCTGTTAACCAACTCATGGTTTCGGGAGCTGCCTTCGGGTCATGGCATCCAAAAGATGAGGTCCCCTGATGGGAACGGGGTCCCGACCTTCCAACAGGTTCTGGATAAGTTCGATTTGGTGGAGGCGCGACACAAATCGACTCGGCTTCCGAACAACACGTTCTGAATCCCGCAATCGCAGCACCACGTCTCCTCAGGTTATCAACCGTGCGCAACCCGGTTGACCTCACCAAGAAGGCTAATCCTCGCCTGCGAATCGAAGAACACAAGCAAGAACAAGGAAGAACACAACGGAATTGCAGATGTATTGTTTTAGCACTCGAAAGTTGGGGTCTCACAAACCGATGAACGGCGAAACTGTTCAAGACAGAATTAATCTAAGCAAAACCCAACCCTAATGGTGCGGGTGGCGGCTGTATATAGAGGACTGAGGGGCGTGCAAAACCCCTGGACGCGCCCTAATGGGCTCCAACACGATACAAAGCCGAACGGTCCAAAAGACGGTGACGCAGCACCCTGACAGATTCTGAATACCCACTTGTTTCGACGATTCCCGTTGACTCAGAAGGAATTTTGACATGGGACCAGAGCCATTGGAAAGGTCTTCTTCTCAGCTTTCGATACATATGTGGAACATCCAAAACGGAGCCCGGATGCGATCTGGGCGTACATTTTAGTGCGGCCTGGTCCTGGACTCCGAATTGGATTCGAAGTCGGCTTGAGTTGGGCCTCCAACATGATTCGACCACCCTTGCTGGACTTGTGCGCTTCGTAGCCCTTCTCCAAGTACTTCCAGGTCCTCTCCATGGTTCCTAATCATAATTAAATCATTAGGTAGCAATCGATTCTCAAATGAACAAAAAGAAGTACTTAGGAACGAGCTCACCTGTAAATTCAATTGTTGGGCGCGAGCTCTAGTGATTGGTCCTTGAATGTCAAGTGGAGGATTGTTGTGTGTATCTGAAGAAGTGATGTCCTCATCATCCTCCCCCTCTTGAAGCGGAGTTGTCCTCAACTCAGCCTCATCTTCTTCTCCCAAGTATGGCTTCAAATCTGAAATGTTAAAGGTGGGACTAACCCCAAACTCGGAAGGCAACTCAAGTTTATATGCATTATCATTTATCTTCTCAACTATTTTAAAAGGACCAGCAGCTCTATGCATCAATTTTGACTTTCGTAACTCAGGAAATCTATCTTTTCTCAAGTGCAACCAAACAAAATCACCCGGTTCAAGTTTAACTTCCTTTCTACCTTTACTACCAATAATCCTATATTTTTCATTCATCTTTTCAATGTTTGCCTTAGTAGTCTCATGCATTTTGACAATAAAATCAGCATGCTCCTTAGCATCATTATGAACTCTCTCACTAGTAGGCAAAGGTAAAATATCAAGAGAGGCACGTGGATTGAATCCATATACTACCTGAAAAGGACTTACCTTGGTAGTGGAGTGTTCCGCTCGATTATATGCGAACTCAACATGCGGCAAACACTCTTCCCACAGCTTCAAATTATTCGTCAAAACAGCTCTCAGCATGGTAGACAATGTGCGGTTCACCACCTTGATTTGGCCATCGGTTTGTGGGTGACATGTTGTAGAGAACAACAACTTTGTACCCAACTTGTTCCATAGAGTACGCCAAAAGTGACTCAAAACTTGGCATCACGATCCGAAACAATAGTAGAAGGCATACCATGCAAGCGAACTATCTCTTTGAAAAAGAGGTCAGCAATATGAATGGCATCATCGGTTTTATGACATGGTATAAAATGAGCCATCTTAGAAAAACGATCCACAACAACAAAATGCTATCCCTCCTCTTAGTCTGGGCAATCCTAAAACAAAGTCCATAGAAATATCTCGCCCACGGAATAGAAGGAACAGGAAGAGGCATATACAAACCATGTGGATTCAAGCGAGACTTAGCTTTTGACATGTAGTGCAATGAGCCACAAACCGCTCAACATCTCGCCTCATTTTTGGCCAAAGAAGTGTGTGGCGAACGTCCTCCATCTTCTTAGCACCAAAATGTCCCATTAAACCGCGCCATGCGCCTCCCGCAACAACAAAAGACGAACGGATCCAACTAGAATGCATAGGCGTGTTAGCTCTAAACAAGAACCCATCATTGATCATGAATTTATTCCATGCTTGTCCTCTTTACAATGCAACAACACATCCTTAAAATCAGCATCTAAAGCATATTGTCCTTTAATGGTTTGAAGACCAAAAATGTGACAATCAAGTTGAGACAACATGGTATAGCGTCGAGACAAAGCATCAGCAATCACATTATCCTTCCCTTTCTTGTGTTTAATGACATAAGGAAAAGATTCAATAAATTCAACCCACTTAGCATGTCTACGATTCAAATTGGTTTGACTACGAATATGCTTAAGTGATTCATGATCAGAATGAATGACAAATTCTTTAGGCCATAAATAGTGTTGCCACGTCTCTAAAGAACGAACAAGAGCATACAATTCTTTATCATACGTGGAATAATTAAGAGCAGGACCATTCAATTTTTCACTAAAGTAGGCAACAGGTTTGCCTTCTTGCATCAAAACACCACCAATACCAATTCCGCTAGCATCACATTCTAGCTCAAAAGTCTTACCAAAATCCGGAAGTTGGAGCAATGGTGAGTGTGTAAGCTTGTCCTTCAAAAGATTAAAGGACTCCTCTTGTGATGGCCCCAATGAAACACGACTCCTTCTTTGTCAACTCAATCAACGGTGTCGCAATGGTGCTAAATTCCTTGACAAGCGGCGATAAAACCTCGCAAGGCCAAGAAAACTCCGCACTTGGGAGACCGTCGTGGGCGTGGGCCAACTCCATATCGCCTCCACCTTGGCTCTATCAACCTCAATTCCTGTGAGTCACAACATAGCCAAGAAAGAGACTCGATCCGTGCAAAAGGTGCACTTCTCAAGGTTACCAAACAGGACATGCATCTCTCAAAGCATTAAAAACAGTACGTAAGTGATTCAAATGTTCATCCATGGACTTGCTATAAATCAAGATATCATCAAAGTAAACGACCACAAATTTTCCAATGAAAGGACGTAAAACCTCGCTCATTAATCGCATAAAAGTGCTAGGTGCATTAGTTAAACCAAAAGGCATGACTAACCACTCATACAAGCCGAACTTAGTTTTAAAAGCGTTTTCCATTCATCGTAAGTTTCATTCTTATTTGGTGGTATCCACTACGCAAGTCAATCTTTGTGAAAATTATAGCACCACACAACTCATCAAGCATGTCGTCTAGCACAGGAATAGGATGACGATACCTTATAGTAATGTTGTTAATGGCTCTACAATCTACACACATATCAGTAACACCTCACTCAACATTGAGCCTGGAATGCTACTAAAATTAAATTAAACTAAGCTAAACTAAGACCAATTACAAAATCTCGACAAAACCTCCTTTGTATAGTCGCCTATACCGAGGTTCTAACAATTGATCAAGGCATTTATCAATATAATCATAATCAGGTTCATTCAAGCGTGTAGAATAATAACATAAACATAACCAAAACTTTCTATTCTCATTATTACGATTAATCTGAAACTCAAACTATCCATAGCTTCTAACAGTAAACATAACATTTAACAATAATTTCATAATCCAATTCACTCATGCATAAGAGATAATCATAGGAATGTAATCAAATTAACACTATTCTCACAACCATAATCGTAATCATAAAACAACCATGGGTATTTCTCAGCAAATCTATTTATTCTTATATGAAGCTAAATGACAATTGCTTTAATGTTGTGAGGTAGTGCGTGCTTTCCAATTCATCTACTCCCTCCCATGCATGCCAGTCTTGCGCTTGTACCTAAAACACATCAAAGCAAGAGTGAGCCCAAAGACTCAGCAAGTACCAACAAGGCTAAGCAAGTTAACATTCATAGCATCAATAATCCAAGATGAACAATGCACGAGTAAAGCCTTCATGCTCATGTGTATGCAACCAATGCAATGCACCTTTTAACTTTATCTCTTTTCGCATTTTACGGTAATGCGGGTATACAACCGTCATTTGTGCCCTTGCTCGTGCCCTCCGCACGGGGACCAAAAACCTATACACCACATGTATAGGGACCTTTGCCCATCATCCGAATGATGGGACCTCTTTACTCATAGCCCACATTGCACCAATGTGGGGACTCAAGCCCGTCAATACATGACGGGGACTCAACGAATGCATGCTTGGTCACCACGTGACCAAGCTTCAAGATGATCTCAATATGCACATGCACAACATCTATTCATCATCAATATACCAAGTACAATAACAACGGACATAAATAGAGCATAATCATACTTGGAGTATTCACCAATCTCAATATAAACATCATGCCAGCAACCTTACTTCGCTATCATATATCAAAAATATGCATGTATGACCAAGTCTCCAACACGATTGGAACATGCAATTGCTCCATGCCCACGTCTTTCATATACACGAATTTAACATGTACATAACAACATGTAAGATTTAGCAACGCTCAAGGAAAACATTAACCATAGCTTGCATTCATCAAGATAAAGGAAAACTCATTACGCTAACATTCGTGCAAGGCTACAACAAGCAATCACCACAATCATATCATACAACCGAAAATACGCTATAACCGAATACTTGCCTCCAACCGTGCAGCGGCGGACCATGAAGTGGGTGCTGCCCTTGGGATCTCGCTGCCACCTGGACAAGAAGATAACCCCAAACTAAGACTAGCATTCTGGACCAAAATCATACATAACATTACAATCGAAATCGCTAACTTCTTATCATTTCTAATTTTTTCTAATTTCTAGCGGTCGGTCACTGCAGACAGCAGACTTCAAAAATTCATAACTTTCTGCTCAGGAGTCCAAATAGGATGATCTTGGACAATCTGAAAAGGTAATTGAAATGTCTAAATAAACTTAGTTGGGGAGACCCTCTGATTCGGCCATCTACCAGACCTACCAATCTATTTAATCAGAGCAAATATTTCACGTCGGGTTTCTGGACAGCGACAAAGAAACTATCATAACTTTCTCTACGTTCGTCCAAATTCAGTGATCTTTAGCTTTCCTGAAAGCTAAGAGGATTAACCTCGTTTTCGTTATGGTGAGACCCTCTGAAAACCCCTCTAACAGCATGTTTAAAACAGGTTAATCCAAACTGTCTGTTCATCTTCTTCCCAGAAACACAGTCACACCATTAAATTCATAACTATTGCTACCGAAGTCGGAATGACCTGATTCTTGTCGGCAATGAAAGGTAATTACGATATCTACAACTTTATAGGAGACACCCAGACCCAATTCTGCCTCTAACATAATCAAAAACAACAATCTTCTCTGCTGCAGAAAACCGACGAACTGACAACCGAAAATGAACAACTAGAAAACGACCCCAAAACAAAGAATCACGGGATACCCTTGCTGAGCAGCGAAGGCACGCTGTGCGGATGATCACCACGAGTTCCCGGTTGCGGATCCTTCTTCCCTCTCCTTTCTTCTCTTCCTTCTTCCCTTCTCTTCTTTTCTTCCTTCTTGGCGGCCACCCAAAAGGGGTCACCTTCTTCTTCCTTGGCCGGCTGCCATGGGGGAATAGGGAGATGCTAGGGGAGGAGGTGCTAGGAGGCGCAAGATGGAGGAGGCAGCCAAGGGAGAGGCGGGAGAGGGAGGAGGTGGCGGCTCAAGGGAGGAGTGGAGGAGTGAGAGGTGGGGAGGTGGGGAGGTGGGGCTAGGGTTTTGGGGAGTGGCACCCCCATGGCCGGCCACCCCCTTTTCCTCATGGGCAGGGCCCAAGCCCGGTGTTGGAGTGGAGCAGTGAAAATCCTCTCAAAAAGATGAATTGTGAAATTTCTGTTGGTCCCTCTCAAAATCCATTAAATTCTCTCCCGTAAGATTAATCTTCCCAACATTTAATCTCTCCCGACTATTTGCTTGTCACAATATCGGGTATTACACATACGCCAAGAACCATCTTTTTGGGTACCAAAAGAACAAGAACAACACAAGGACTAAGGCTCTCACGTACATACCCACGGTCCAAAAGGTCTTGGACTTGTCATTGAATCTCCTTAGTCTCGTCGGGATTGGTCTGTCAGCCGCGCGGTTTGGCAAACTCGCTCCAGGATCAAGTCAATCTGGTGCTCAATCCTCGAATGGGTGGAAGTCCTAGAGGTATCTCATCAGGAAAACATCTCTAAAATCCCGCAAAAGGTTAGTGTGAGAGGCGAGACAAAGTGCAAGGCATATTATCAAGAGAAAATAAAGCATCTTTGCACACAAAAGCATAGCATGTATCATTAATATCATCAATTTCAGCAAGGTCTGATTTGTGGCAAGCATAATGAGAATGTTTTTCAGATTTATCATGTTCCTTTGGATCATTAGCGATGTAGCTCGCTCCCTATCGGCCTCTATAATCTCACCGGGTCAAAGCGGTAAAGTAACTTTCTTTCCCTTAAGCATAAAAGTGTATTTGTCACTACTACCATGGTGCAAAGCATCATTATCAAATTCCCAAGGTCGACCCAATAAAAGAGAGCATGCTTGCATGGGAACCACATCACAATCAACATGATCAGCATAACCACCAATGGAAAAATAGACTCGGCATGTTTGTGTTACCTTAGCTTTTCCAGAGTCATTTAACCACTGAATATGGTATGGATGTGGATGCGATCGGCGTGGTCAAGGCAAGCTTCTTGACCAAATCGAACTCACCAAGTTGTTGCGACTTCCTCCATCAATGATGACACGTGCGCGTCGGTTCTTGATTGCAAAGAAAGTCGAAACAAATTATGGCGTTGAAGCTTATCGGGTTGTTGTACTTGTGTGTGCTGAGGACTCGTTGCACAATGATGCTCGTAAGCGTCGTGTGGGCGCCCACCAAGAGCAGTCGTCATGACCACCGCCATTGTTGTCGAGGCAGCAAAGCGTCATCATCCTCCTCGACATCCGAAGTGCTGATGTAGCCTCCATCTTCCGTGGCGATGTATGCGTTGGCTGGGCAATTCCTGCGCACATGACCAAGTCCATGACAGCAGTGTGGCACCGAATGTCGGAGGAGCGGCCGTGGAAGGCACGCGGAAGAAGAACTCTTGGTTGAGCACGCAAAGAATTTTTGTAGAATCTGCAGGCGTGTCTTGGAAGGTGGCTTTGGTGGCGCTGCGGCAATCTTGTTCATCGGTGGTGGAGGAGAACAAAAACTCGAAGAAGACTTGGCGATCCGTCGATGTAGTCGTTCGTGGCGTGTAGGAGGGTCGCCCGATTGCTTGCAAATCATTGATTCCTTGCGTCCACGCAATTCTTTTACGCAAGCATAGCAAGCTGGAACAAGCTGGTTGTGATAGTAAATTCTTTATAATCAACAATGTCCGAATTTCACGCCAGAACCCCCATAGAAACGACAAATCTTATCCTCTGTTTCCTCAACAACCCCACAACGCACCATACCCTTTTGAAGCTCGGCATAATAGTCTGAGCAGAACTATCACCTTGTTCTAAGCGCTGTAATTTTTTTCTCAAATCACGTTTATATGAGGAGGAACAAAGCGACACGCATAGCTTCTTTTAACCGCTCCCATGTGTCGGGTTGTAAGCGCATGGTACCCGGCTCATTCCACGGATAATAGCAAAGTCCTTAAACTCACTAGTTGCCAAGTGAGAATTAAACTTCTGCTCTCCGTCATCTCTCAATCAAGATATATTGCAGCATCATAAAGTCCAGAAAAGATGGGATGGTAAACTTGACTTTAGCAAAGGGTCATCGTTACCATGACGGTTTTGGTTATTACCTCCCATACCATGTTCTCATTTCTTCAAGACGCCGGCGTAGTCGCGCATCTTGTGTCTCCCGCTGATCAATGTTGCCAACCGCATCATGCACTGTGTCATCATCATGATGATGGCCGTCATTGACAGGTGGCAGGCGTGCCTCCAATGTGTCCATCGACCCGGTGGTCGACCATCCGCCGCTCCACCCACTCAATGCCTTCGTGGTGTTCAATCGGCAATGGCGGCACGATGGTATCCATTCGTGCGCCGAGATCGTGAATGAAGCATTTGTTTGTCGAGCGCAGCTTGTAGCTGGTCGCGACTAACACACTCGTTGAAGTCGACCGGTGTCGCGTCCCCTTCGGTCCCTGCCATGGTTAGTGGAAACACAGGGAAAACAAAGGGAAAACAAAATGATTATCCCTATCAACTACAAAGGAGGACGGTGGGAAACCGAAAGGAAGTGGCTTACCAAGCTCTTACAAGTGTTCTTACCAAGCATAAACCGTAGGTGGTACAACCGGTGGCTAGTTCGTGATACGGAGAGTGTGACCGGCGATTGCAAGGGTCAAAAGCATCTTATCCGGGTAGGTATATGGAGCTTGGAAGGCCAAATATGTCGATGGAACACAAATCAATAACAGATAGTAATGCTGAGTAAATGTCCAAAACACGGGTCCTAGTTCTTTGGTCTAAATGTGTCCTATAACGGTATGATATGATGAATAAGAGTCAAGACCAGAATAGTAAAGCAAAGACAGACAACAAGGATGGCTGTAAAGACAAGACAAGGATGGTCGAGTAAGGACGGCACAAATCAATATCTGTCACCTAAAATGCTCTCTCTCTCTCTCTCTTTTTAGGCACGGAGGGCTCTCAGTGCCTTTTTCTCGAGCAAAACCAGTGCGAATTTTTTTATTTTTTCTTTTTCTGTTATTCTTTTCACGCAGCGAGCACAAAAATAGGAACCACACAAAGTTTCACCTCAATCGATGTAGGTGTGGCCTCTGAGAAAATGATGAATGTGTTTGTAAATTCGGTGATAAAAGTTGAGCTCGAGTACTACACTTTTCAGGCCGAATTTGGGCAAAATAAATTCGCGAACCCCACAAAGTTGGGAGGTTTGGATGCAAAATTTAATTTCACCCAATTTCAAAAAAATCGTCTGATTTCGAGTTCGTATCACGAAAGTTCTACTGTTTGAAGGAGGACCTCAGAGTTATGGTTCTTTGTGGACGCGAAAACGAAATCGGGTGGAGAAATTGGTGGAAAATGGGGCGAAGCTCGGAAGAGGTGGGGATGGTGCTGGGTGATCACGAGGCTCAAGGGGATTGTCTTTGGGTGATCACGAGGCGCAATGTATGACTCAAAAGCAGAGGGTGGGAGGTGGGAGAAACAAGCGTTGACGACTAGGGTTTGTATGAGAGGTGAAGCGAAGCAAGACAACCGAAATAAAACACGATCTAAACCAGCAACACAACTCGACTAAGGACACAAACGCAACACTACGGACTCTGAAATCAAATTGTGCAAAAGGCTAAACGAGATGCGGGACGAGGAACAACCTATGACTACAATTTTTGTAGGGTTTTTCTTGGACTCTAGGATGAAACCGAAACAACAAGGGTAGGGTGGCTCGAACTGAAGGAACACTGAAGCTCGATTACCACTTGATGGGGCGGGTCCCGATCTTCCAACGAGTTACGGATAAGTTCGATTTGGTGGAGCGCGACACAAATCGACTCGGCTTCCGAACAACACGTTCAGAACCCGCAATCGCAGCACCACGTCTCTCGGGTTATCAAGCGGGCGCAACCCGATTGACCTCGCCAGAAGGCTAATCTCGCTGCGAATCGAAGAACACGAGCAAGAACAAGGAAGAACACAGCGGAATTGCGGATGTATTGTTTCAAACTCGAAAGTTGGGGTCTCTAAACCGATGAACAGCGCTGTTCAAGACAGAATTAATCTAAGCAAAACCCAACCCTAATGGTGGGGGTGGCGTGTATATAGAGGACCGAGGCGTGCAAAACCCTGGGCGTGCCCTAATGGGCTCCAACACGATACAAAGCGAACGGCCCAAAAGGCGTTGACGCAAAGACTGACAGATTTTGAATGCCCACTTGTTTGACGATTCCCATTGACTCGGAAGGAATTTTGACATGGGACCAGAGCCATTGGAAAGGTCGTCTTCTCAAATTTCGATACATATGTGGAACATCCAAAGCGGAGCCCGGATGCGATCTGGCGTCCGCTTTAGTCTCGACCTAGTCTGGACTCCGAATTGGATTCGAAGTCGGCTTGAGTTGGGCCTCCAACATGATTCGACCGCCGTTCTTTGGACTTGTGCGCCGTAGCCCTTCTCCAAGTACTTCCGGGTCCTCTCCATGGTTCCTAATCGTAATTAAATCATTAGGTAGCAATCGATTCTCAAATGAACAAAAGAAGTACTTAGGGCGAGCTCACTGTAAATTCAATTGCTCAGCGCGAGCTCTAGTGATTGGTCCTTGAATGTCAAGTGGAGGATTGTTGTGTGTATCCGAAGAAGTGATGTCCTCATCATCCCCAATCCTCTGCAACCTAACCGTTGCATCCATCGCTCACGAGGATCGACCATGCCAGCGAGGAAAGCGAGTGTTGCCTCCACCACCCATAATGATGCAAGTGCTCGCCATGATCGAGCAAGGGTGGTAGATGAATACGTTCTTTGCTATAACGGTTAGTGCGAACACCACCGACATGGGACGCGTAGCCCATCGGAGGTGGAGTTGCCGCCATACCATAGTCAAGGATGGGCGAGTTCATGCGAACTCAACCATCGACCTTCTTGTCTGCGGTAGATCCTCTCAACGTCGACAACTGGCTTCACTCCATTGAGAGCAAGTTGGTCATTGGCTAATGCAATGACGGGGAGAAGGTGCTATATGCATCCTACCAGCTACATGGCGCAGCAGCTGCTTGGTGGGAGAACCATCAGGCCATCCTTGGAGAAGGCCAGACCCTCACTTGGGCCGCCTTCAAGAAGGTGTTCCATGATGCCCACATCCCAGCGGGTCTCATATACATCAAGAAGCGGTAGTTATATGAACTCAGATAGTGGAACATGACCATGATAGAGTTTCTCCATCGTTTCAACTACCTTGCCCGGTATGCTACTTCTGAAATACCGGACGAGGGGATGAAGTATGCTCTCTTCCAGGAGCACCTCAACGATGAGATGAAATGATCACTCACTACCCACGACATTCTCAACTTCTAGACCTTGATCAACAAGGCAAGCTGGGTTGAAGATAGCACTTGGACGGTCGCAGAAAGCTTCAGCGCAAGTGGTTAGCGCAGAAATCAACAAGCGCAAAGACGCGAGACGCGCGATTGGCAACCATCGAATGCACATCCCGGCACCACCACCTTCGTGGTTTCAAGCACAAGGTCTCCGCCCGTAGCAAGCCACGGTTTTGCCGTCCGGGACACAAAACCGGGCAACAGTCACTACTACAAAAAGGCTAACCCTAGACGCCTCATCATAGACGGTTCCTTAGGAACCGCTCGTGTTGTACTTATCACATCTTGGTTCCAAAGTAGCAAATGCGCGATGAAGCCACTATCGCGAGCGATTCTCAATACAAATCATCGTGATAATTCACAGACGGTTCTTAATACGAACCGTCTATGATAATCACATTCATCACAGATGGTTCTTAATATGAACCGTCTGTGATAATTCACAGACAGTTTGTATTCTTAATACGAACCGTCTGTGTTGAAGGAACATAACAGACGGTTCTAAAGTAGAACTGTCTGTCATAAATACTTTGCATATAGAGACCGTGTATGGAGAACCCGTGCACGGCCTCTATATGTGCAATTAATTACTAAAACGAGTTGCCCAGTAATAAACAGTCGATAAAAGGACCATATACCGTTTACATCATAGACGATAAAAGACCATATACTATTTACATCACAGACGATAAATAAGGATCAGCGATCCTATCTTAACCTTGAAATCTTTGTAAACCTTCTCGTCGGCTTCAGTGGTGGCGGGATCAATGTCTGTTAGATCAAACGCCTCCACCTGCGACCTTGCACGCTCGATTTGAGCTTGTAGCCATTCGGACTCCCTGATCAAGCTCCATATAGCCTAGAGGCCATCAATCCTGGTCTCCTCCGTCTCGGCGAGTCGACCCGCTCTCCTGCAATTCGTATGTCATCCTCGACTCTCCGGGCTGCATCCTCGGTGCGGACCAAGTAGTTCCATAGGATGATCTCGACGATGAGGTTTACTCACCGAATTGCGGAGACCCTCGCATTGATCCATCGGAGGAGGAGCTCCAGTCAACAGATGATGGCCGCTATGGTCTCCGATAGATCAGAGGGCCTACAATGGATGACATTGCGAATGAAAGGCTTGTCCACAGCTTGGGCCAGATTGCGACCAGAGAGGTGCAAGTACACAACCATAATGTAGGCCAATAAAGCCGGTATGAGAGGGGAAGCCATTTGGAGTTTGTGGAGAAAGGGGATCAATAAGAGGTTTGTGAGAAATCTATTTCAGAAGGAGATGTCTATTTTTAAAACAAGTACTAATTAAAGCGAGCGGAGGCGAAGAGCACATCGCGAAGGTAATTAAAGCCGAGCGGTTCACGAGGCGAACGAGGCATATCACGATGGTCCTTATTATGAACGATGCAGTGATAGATTACCTATCCTGACGGTTCTTCATACAAATGCAGTGATAATTAATATATCACAAATGGTTAGTATTAAAACCGTGCGTGATAGGTAATCTATCACGACGATTTGTAATAAGAACCATCATTATTCATCATAGACAGTTCTATTTTAGAACCGTCTGTGATATGAATTATAGACGGTTCTACTTTAGAACCGTCAGTGATATGCTGGCACTATAAATATCGGCTCCCTACAGAGCCCCTGGCCCCTAGCGCCTCCACCCCCTGACCCAATTTCGGTTTGAGCCGCAACCCCCATTGTGCCACCTTAGAGAGGAGAAGGAAAGGAGGAAGCTAGAGAGGAGGAAGGGAGGAGAAAGAGATCAAGAGGAGGAGATCAGGAGAAGGAGAAGGTGAGGAATCTCGCGGGTTATTTGGAATTTTCGTCGTGAGCTCCGAGGGTAACGATCTGTAACTCTTTATATTTTCTCTAGGTTAATCTTTAATCAATTTTAGTATGTTTGGTTACTAGGCGGAGTAACGTATTTGCAGTTTATTAATCTAATTTAACACTACTAATTTTTTATGTGTGTAGCGTAGATGGACTGGAACTAGATGTACCGTGCGAACCGTGTGAGTGAAGAGTACAGTAAGGGTGTGTTTGCTTTTAAAAGAGCCGCCGAGCAGGATATGTTGAAGAAGGGGATAGAATTTATGTACTGTCCATACATTGATTGCGATAATATGAAGATGTTTAACAACTCGACGCAGATCGAAACACACTTGATTTGAAGGGGCTTCAAAAAGGGGTATACATGTTGGACCAGTCACAGTGAAGAGCAGATTATATAGAAAGTTAATAATGACAACATCGCCGAGGAATTCAACGATATGCCGGATGTGGACTATGTTTTTGATGAGGATAGGTCACATGATGACAATCTGGATCAGATGCTACGCGATACAGAAGGGAACTACAGTGAGAGAGAGTTTTGTAAATTCAAGGAACTATAGTGAGAGAGAGAGTTTTGTAAATTCAAGGGCTTAATGGAGGACTCGGGGAAACCTTTGTTCCCTGGCTGCAAGCCGGAATACATAAGGATGTCAGTCGTGCTTCAACTGTTGAAATTGAAGGCAAGTAATGGTTGGTCCGACAAGAGTTTCACGGCGTTATTAGGTCTCCTAGCGGACATCCTTCTAGAGGGAAACGTGTTACCCAGCACCACCTACCAAGCCAAGAAGGTTATTTGTCCATTGGGAATGGAAGTAGAAAGAATACATGCATATCCGAGCGATAGTATCTGCATGCAGTAAGAGTATGCAGATATGCATGTATGTCCCGTGTGCATAGCATCCCGATACAAGCGTAAGAATACTGCTAAGGTGAAGCAAGGACCTTCTACTAATATGTTGTGGTATCTACCTGTGATCCCACGTTTGAAGCGTTTATTTGCGAACCGAAAGGATGCAAGATTGCTGCGTTGGCACTCAGAGGGGTGTAAGAAAGATGGAAAGCTAAGACACCTTCTGATTACGCGATGGAGAAACCGATTGGAGCTTTGAAGAGTTCGATGCGGGCAGAAACATAAGGTTAGGGTTGAGTACGGATGGAATGAATCCTTTCGGTAACATGAGCAGTTGACACAGCGCCTGGCCCGTGAATCTATGTTTGTACAACCTTCCTCCTTGGCTGCGTATGAAGCAGAAGTACATTTTGATGTCACTACTTATCCATGGGCCAAAGCAACATGGGAACGATATTGATGTGTACCTAGCACCATTGCTAGAAGATCTTGTGACACTATGGAACGAAGGGGTACAAGTATGGGATGCGTACAAACGAAAGAACTTCATTTTACGCGCCATGTTGTTCTGCACCATCAATGATTTTCCTACCCTTGGTAACCTGTCGGGGTTCAGTACAAAAGGAGCCAAAGCATGTCCGCATTGCTTAGATGGTACTGAGAGTGTATGGCTGAACAACTCATGCAAAGCGTGTATATGCATCATCTGGAGGTTCCTTCCCGAGATTTACCCATACCGCAAGATGAAGAAAAAATTCAACGGAAATAAAGAGGATGGTTCAGCTCCAAGGGCTTTTAGAGGGAAAGAGATCTGTGATATGGTTAAGGATATCGATGTTGTGCTTGGGAAGGGACGTAAATTAAGGACCCGTCAAAAGAACATGATCTGGAAGAAGCAGTCAATTTTTTGGGACTTGTCTTATTGGGAGCACTTAGAGTTTCGCCACTGCATTGACGTCATGCATGTGGAGAAGAATGTATGTGATAGCTTGAGGAAGAACCCAGTGAGAAAGCTAGCTATATGCGTGTCGATCATCCTGAAGGGCTATATTTTAAATAAGAATTTATTCCATAACATGAGACATGTCAATGTGGACTTGCTATATGTTATGGACTTGTAATATCTTATTTTGATGTCAATGTGGAATTGTCATGTGTTATGGAGTTGTAATCTCTTATTTTGATGTAACGTGAAATTGTCATGTGTTATGGAGTTGTAATCTCTTATGTTAATTTATGTTAATGTGTTATATATGGACTTCTCATCTCTGATTTTGCTGTCAATGTGGACTTGATGTCCTAATATGCCAAATTATAGATTTCTCTGACCATATCACAGATAGTTCCATAATAGAACCGTCGTTGATATGTCATAATCACAGACGATTCTATTATAGAACCGTCTGTGATATGGTCATAATCACAAATGGTTCAAAAAAGAACAGTCTGTGATATGGGGTTTCTAGCTTAGGCTGTTGAATAGAGTACTTGAGCAAGGTTTGAATTTATTTGAGTGTTAGCACCTCCCAGGAACCTCCTGGAATTATTTCAGGATTTTAGGAATTTTTTTGCTATTTTATAGAGCCCGGGTCTATTCGGACCGTCCGATCGGAATCGGACTGTCCCGGTCTGAGGAGATGTTCGAACCGTCTAAACGTCTCCTCCGATCGGGACCGTCCGATTCAGATCGGAAGGTCCAAACAGACCGAGCTATTCAGATGGTCCGAAAATCTCCTCCGATCGAGACTGTCTGATCACATCTTCTCCGATTGAGACCGTCTGATTCAGATCGGACGGTCCGAACAGACCCGGGCTCTATAAAATTGCAAAAAAAACAGCAAAAAAAATCCTAAAATCTTGAAATAATTCACGGAGGTTCCTTGGATGTGCTAATACTCAAATAAATTTGAAATCTCATTGTTCAAGTGTTATTAGCATAAACTAAATTCAAACAGCCTAAGCTAGGAACCCCATATCACAGACGGTTCTATTATGGAACCATCTGTGATTATAACATATCACAGACGGTGCTATTATTGAACCATCTGTGATGATTACCATATCACAGGTGGTTCTGTTATGGAACTGCCTGTGATATCCCTTCACTAGGCGGGAACCACTAGGGTTTGCGTCCTTACTCGTCACTCGCCCTTACTATCGCCCATTCACCTCCCAACGCCCTTAGCCCCTTACTCTCGCTCGTTCACCTCCCCACCCAAGCGCCGCCGCCTCCCGAAGCCTCCTCCCCGACACCTCCTACCCGGAAGCCTCCTCCCCAACGCCTCCTCCCCGAAGCCTCCTCCCCGATGCCTCCTACCCCGAAGCCTCCTCCCCGAAGCCACCTCCCTGACGCCTCCTCCTCCACACCAAAGCCACGCTGCTCAGCCTCCTCCTCCCCCTTCTTCCCCCACCACCATCTGAAGCCACCTCCAAAGGTATTGCTTAGCACGTTTGTCTGGATTTTGTGGGCTTAATATTGCTCTGTGATTGAAATGGTATAATTCTGAAATTGGTAGAATTACTAGTTCAATTTTGAGCTCTGTGATTGCTTGCTGCTATCAAAGTAATCACCAGTTTGCCTGCTGTTGTCAAATTGTATTTAGAACTTTCAGTACTTCTGTAGTGGTTTGAAGTAATAAATTAGTGAGTCTTGTTATAGTCTTATGTGGATTGCAGTAGTGGATATTGATGGTTCTTGGTGATCTATGGTTGTTTGAACTTCTTATACATGTGATTGTTCTGTCAGTCTAGTTAAACATTGGATAGAGCTCAAAATCTGAATTTTAGTGTTCATATCTAATTTATGAATAGTATAGACTAAAGGGTTGAGATAGCAAAGTTTAATTCGTTTGTATCTCACCTTCTAAGAGCACTCAATATCATCAATTATCTGAGCTTTATGTTGATTTCCTACATATACATGTGGTATATGTTTTGCTTTTCATTCAGCTTAAATGTCGTGGAGGATCTACATTTGTATTCCTTATCTGTATATGGTATCCTTATGAAGTTTTACATATTTGTATGCATTTGTGTTGGATATATTGGAGACTTCCTAGTATAGTACGTACTATATACTGTATATGCTTGATACTATTTGTTTATATAGTTAATTGGTTGGGTAACTTCTATTTTTCTGTATAAAATATGTTTCCAATGCAAATTATCTTCGAAAATACCTTGTGGATATAAACTTGCAATCCATATTATTTAAACTCTCAACGTTTTGAATTCTGAAATTTTAGTTCGTTATGTATGTAACTTATATAGATAGCAAGTAAGTGAGATGGCCTCCGCGCCATCTTCGCCGCCTTCATCGACGTCGCCGAATGCATCTGGATCTCGAGCAAAGTGGTACGTGCGCGAGATGGTAGAGGAGCATCGAAAATGTCTACGGGCCGAATGACCATCACAGAAGTCAGTGACGGTGGGGTCCCTGTGGGTCCCAAGAAAGCAGCGATGAGATTTGGACCATCTGCAGGATACTTGGAAGGGAGCGAGTCCCCATCACTCTGATGGTGGGACACTCCGTCGAAAGATCGAGAGGCGGTGTGGATAGAAATTTCACAATTGTTCACTATCCCAGAAGCAGACCAAGCACGCATTCAACGGTAGGCGTTGCTCACGATGGGACAGGCGTGGAGGATCTTCAAGAGTACGCTTGTCACGAAGTATGTGAACACAGATCGGACGGTCGAATTTCAGGAGCAAAGTGCAGCGCACAAGGCTCTCCAGGCACAAAACACTCACCCCCACAAACTCAGCACCGCTGGGTACACGGGTAAAAGGAGCAATGGGCGACGGAGGACGAGAACACAACATGGCCATTTCCTGATATCACAAATGAGCACGTTCGAGCCTGGTTAAGAGGGAAGGTATCAGCCACGTCTTCGGGCGGCATCTCTTTCACAAACCCAGCAGACTAGGAATTGTCCCAATGTCTGGTAAGATATGTCGAACTACCTAGTTGTTAATAAGTCCATAATTTCATAATGTATATAATAACATGATGACCTCTTCCAGCAAGCATTGACTTCCATATGTTCCGAAGGCTCCTTCGAAACAGAGAGGGAGAAGGATATTGTGAGACCCCGGGGTATTTAGCTTGTAACGCTTAGTCTTCTATTGACTCTAGCATCACAAACAAAATATCCTGTGTCTCGGGAAAATGTATACTTCCCAGAATTACAATATACACACCCTTTTACAAAACATTGTATCAATTCCATACAAGTTCCATACAACCAAACTAAAGCTTTACAAGCAAAAGACATACACTATAGTTATTACAAAAGGGAGGCCAACCGGCCAGAAACTAAAAGAACAACGGAAGCAAAATGCCATAAGATGGCTATGAACAAGAGCCAACCGGTTTGCCACACACCCACAAGGCAATCCGACCGGGCCGAAAAGCTAGTTGCACACACCACAGCAAAATTCACAAAAGTCGACCCCTTGGGGATCGACTTCCTCTGCAATAATTAAGCAAAGAAAATGAGTACAAAAATGTACTCGTAAGACTTACGAGTAACAAACCTATATATTGCTACATGCAGACTTTAATAAAAAGGGAAGGCTCAAGGTTTATTTTTAGCATAAAGCAGATTTTATTTACAATAAGTAATAGATTGAAGGCAATTTTAACAATCTGAATTTTATTTGTTCAAATAACAACGAGACAATAAGTAGTAACAATAAGACAACCTGGAGGTGACTAACCCAATAGCCACCACAACAATAGCAATTACCCATTATTACCACCCACATCAATTTTTAATTAAAGGTTGTAGTCTAGTTCTTGCACGACCTTACCAAGCATGTCCATAACCTAGGACGAGACTATTCGAATAGTTTGAACCCTGCAGGGGTGTACCAATGTACCCACACTTTAGACCGCCTTTTTGCCACTAGATTAAGCACACTTCCTTAGGTATGCCGGCACGGCTAAATCCTACGAGACGCTTTCCAATGGATTGTGCTAATCAAGAGTCGCACGTATGGGGGTTATCACCTAGCGGACCGCCGTTACGGGCTCCCACTAAGGACCCATACGTAGAGTAGGATGCACCAGCTCAGCTCAAGCCGTTGCGGATGCTCCCCTCTTGACCTTGTCCCATGTTGCATATAATCAAATATACAACCCACCACGCGACTCGTTAATTAACACCTCTCAGAGTACTAAGTCAAGAGAGGTCTCATATCCCTCTAGTGTGGTTAGCACGCAAAAGCGCTTGGCTTGGTGACACAAGTAACTCGGTCCTTGATGACTCGGGCACCAACCATTCACACCTAAAAGCACACAATCTTACCATTGTGCCCAAGTCTAAAACATTTTATTTTTAGTTTTGGTTCTCACAAATAAACAAAGCACAAGGTATTGATCATAAGTAATTGTAAGATTTTTATGATCAAGGTCATCAACTAAGTCGATAACCGCCCAATTCTACCACTAACTAAGCATTGCTAAGCATCATATCGTAAAGACAATTAAAAGACCATAAATCATTCACCAGGTTCTAATTCACCAGTGAGAATATTAACTTAGGTTTGTGGCAGAGGTGAACAATTTCAGGGAAACAATGCAATAGAATTAACTACCTCTAAACGACAAAATTAACTTTGACACAAAGAAGCATGCATACTTAGTCTTTGCAAACATGATATTAGAATTTAAAAGTAATGGGATCAATATGATCAAATGATGCTACATCTTCTTGCCTTGCTGGGGATCACTTGTTTGTTGAAGAGGGTCGCTGTTGCAATCAACAATTTCTTCGGAACCTATCGCAGGAACGAGAAAATCCAATAAAAACGACGAACACCGAAAAAGACTCAAAATTCAAAGTCAACCAAGATCCATAAAATTTATACAGCAGGTAGAGCATGATTTTAGATAAATTTAGCAACAAGAATCATTGGATTTGGACTAAGCATGTAAAAGTTATAGCCTAAATAATTTCAGTCTGCTGAAAAATTCAAATTTAATTGCTATTTGTTACTGTTCATCACATAAATTTCTGAAAAGTTTTTGAACATGAAATTTTTATGGTAGGCAGATAATGACATCCTAAGGTCGGCAAAATTGGGTTTACTTCATTTGGAGTAAAAATGAATTTACTATGATTTTTCTAAGTTATGGAAATAGTGGATAATTAATTTCAAAAGCAAGGACAATATTAAAACCTATTTTACACTGAGGCATATTAACAAAGGAATCTAGCATATTTTAGTTTACCAATTTTGGAGTTACAGAGAATTAGTTATGCATTTTACAAGTTTTAATGAATTTCTAGAGTGGCAATTTAATACTACAATAACATAATACAACCTACAAAATTTTCTGGGACGGAATAGTGCTCAAGCACATTTTTAGATTAAAGTTCAGTAAAACAGAGATTTAACAAAATTGGAATCAACCTAAAAGGAGTTAAAATGAATTAGTTATAAAATTTTGAAGTTTAAAACAATTAACAGTTTACAAATAAAAGCTTTCGGGAATTACTTATTACTAACCCAAAGTAGAAAAACCTGGGCCGTAGAGATTGAATCGAACGGCCCAAGAGCGCTGGAGAACGGCCGCGCGAACGGCCCTAAGATCTCAGCGGTTGGATTTGATCCAACAACTCCCAACAGAAGTGACATTGAACCTCCGTGCCCCAACCAATCTAGGCTAGGATCTAAAGATGGGCGGCGGATCGACATTCACCGTAAGTCGAATGCACCCAAGATCCGAGATGTATATCAAGAAAGGGCGGTCCACGAGGGGTGGAATGTTTAGAACTCTAAGCCAGCAGGAGGTCTAGACCGTTAGATCTAGATCTAACGGTCCCGAGCTGCAAGGGAGGTCCTAAGGTTAAAGATCTCACTGGGAGGTCTGAGGCGGCTCGGATCTCCAGGGAGATCTGAGCGGTCAAGATTTACTCGAGAGGAGGTCCGGGCGATAAGATCTAAGCGAGGGGAGGTCCTAGGCGGCTAGGATTTACAATAGGAGATCTGGGCGGTCAAGATCTCCACGGGAGGTCCTAAACGACACGATCTAAAAGAGAGGAGGTCTGGGCGGCTAGGATTTACAAGAGGAGGTCTGGGCGACATCTTTACAAAAGTCCAAGGGTAGCCTTTTGCATAGAGGACCACGAGGGAGGTCTTTGGGGTGGTCTTTGCAAAAATCCTAGAGTGGTCTTTTGCAAGGAAGACCAGAGGGTGGTCTAGGGAGGTCTTGAGAGGAGGTCTGACGGCTAAGATTTTGTAACATCCCAAGTATTAGCTTGTGTTTCAAACGTAACAAAATGTATAGAAATTAAAACTTTTCTTACATCTTCTTTGTTGTATGGATGTTACGAAAATTCTGTAAAGGAATTATGGAAATCCAAAATCACAAGTCATTTTCAACCTAGCCTTGACCCTTGGAAAACTTTCCTAGATATTCTTGTGATCATTCTTTGAAAATATTTTTCCTAAGTCCTAGGGTTAATGTGTGACTCCTCTGAAAAATTTCACAATTTTTAGAAATTGTTTGAATACTTTTAGAGGTCAGTCAAACCAATTTGACTTTGAGTCAAACCTTAGCTCAGAACCTTGCAGAATTTCTGGAGGGAAATGCAGGTCAACTCTAAAGTTAGCCAGGTCCTGTAAAAATTTTAGAATTTTGGAGTTAGTTTGCTACCTTAAACAATTCCTCAAAGTTTCTGTCTCAAATTCTATACCCTAAATTCAAATCACTGTTGGCCCGAGTCAGACCTGAGCCCAACCACTTGACTCGGTCGAGCCAAGTCTTTTAGAACCGCACTCGGGCTCGGTTTTGGGCGCATGTGTTTCAGCCGTTGGATCTTGATCCAACGCCCCAGACTTCCCATGCCGTTTTGGACCTTTGGAGGTCTTGAGCAATCCCAGCCGTTCATCCCAGATCTAACCGCCACGACCTCCCTCTTCTGTTCTTCTTCTTCCTCTTTGCGCCGTACCAGCGTGTGCCATGGCGGGGAAGGTGAGGTGCAGGCACTGGTCACTTTGCTGGGCCCCTCAACGGCTCTGAGCTCCGCTTTTCAACCTTGTCAGTGTTTAGCCCTGCTCTTTACCTACTCCCCTCCTCTTTTTCGCACTTGGCAGAGCTTTAGGTCTTGTCGCCATTAAACCTCGTCCTGGCTCGACCGTTGACCCTCGTGCTATATGAGGACCTCCGAGCTCCTCCCTTGGTTCCTCTTTAGCAATCTTCGCCACCTAGCTCTCTCTCTCTCTGTGTGTGTTTGAGCCCAAATTACCGGGAGCCCCCTTTTTTCTACCATTTTCGACCATCTGAGCTCTTTGTTGTTGACAGGGCTCTAGTGGTCCTCTTGCCCTTCATTTCGCTCCCTTTTGGACCTTGGTTCATCGCAAAACGTTCCCCTAACTCAATCTTGGGTCACCTTCGCAGGGTCACTCAAAATCGGAGTTTGCGTGGATTGCGGCCAAAGGTGGTCTCCTTCGTCCTTTACTCCGGTAAGGACCTCTTCCGTTCAATTCTTTGCTCATGGACCTCCCTTGGGCCTTCGCAAAGTTGTCCTTTCCCTCCTTTATCCTTCATTTTGCTCAGGATCTCTTGTCCCTGGTTTCTCCCTCGGTTCTGGTGAGCTCCACCATCGCCAGAGCTCCTCCGGCTTCCTCTGGACCTCCTTTGTGCCCAGGTACTTTCGCAATAGTCCTCTAGTGCTCGGGCACCTGCTAATTTAGACCGATCCAGGGCTTTTCACCGTTTTTGGTTTTAACCGTACTTACTCCTCCGCCTCTCTTCGGCTAGCCGGCGTTTTAGGCCAGCTCCGCCGTTGAAAGTACCCCCAAAATGTTCGCAATTATATTGCGAATGTTTCTGCTGTTAGTTTCTTGCGTCATGACCGAGTCGCCGCGAGCAAAAGCTTAATCAGGAGTCTGTTGTCGTAAGACCTCCCTTTCGACAAGTTCCAGGACCTCTTAGGTTTAATCGTAGTCGTTAAAACCTCTTTGGGTTAAATCTTAACCGTAGGATCTCCTTTTGTAAAAACCTTAGTTGTTAGGACCTCCCCCAGCATAGATCCTAGCCGTTAAAGACCTCCTTGGTTTTAATCTTGACCGTTAGGATCATCCCTGTGCATCAGACCACCCTCGTAGTCATTTTTGTAAAAACCACCCTCGGGACCACCCTTGGGGTCCTCCTTGCAAAAGACCACCCCTTGGTATTTTGTAAAGAAAACCTCAGGACCTCCCTCCTCGCAGATCCGAACCTCTAGGACCACCCCTGGGTAGATCTTGATCGTTGAGGACCTCCCCATGGAGATCTGAGCCATTCAAGACCTCCCCTCTCTTTTAGACCTTAGCGTCAAGGACCTCCCGTGGAGATCTTGACCGTTAAGACCTCCCCCCCCCCATGAGATCTTGACCGTTAAGACCTCCCCCCGTGAGATCTTAGCCGTCGGGACCTCCCTCCGTTTAGATCCCTACCATTAGGACCTCCCTCAGTTAGATCTTGACCGTTAAGACCTCCTCTGTGAGATCTTAGCCGTCAGGACCTCCTTCAGTTCTGATCTTGACCGTTGAGACCTCCCGCTGTGGAGATCTTAGCTGTTAGGACCTCCCCAGTCTAGATCTTGGCCGTCCAGGACCTCCTCTGGTAGATCTTGGCCGTCCCAAACCTCCTCTCTTAGACCTATCACTAGGACCTCCCTTTGTAGATCTGGACCGTCAAATCTAGATCTGACGGTCTAGACCTCCTCAGCGCGGGCGTGCGTGGGTGCTGTGCTCCCTTGCGCTAGAGCCGTGCGATCTCTAATCTACAGCCCCGACCTCCCCTGATTGAACTGATTTTCCAGAAAAGCCCGAAAGCTTTTATTTGCAAACTGTTAATTGCTTTAATTTTCAAAAGTGCATAACTAATTCATTTTAACTCCTTTTAGGGTGATTCAAATTGTGTTAACTCTGGTTTAAAATGAATCCTAATCTAAAAATGTATTTAGACAACATTGTACGAGAAAATTGTGTAGGTTGTATTAACTTGCTAGCATTAAATGTTGCTCTAAGAAATTCCTTTAAATTTGTAAAATGCATAAGTTATTCTCTGCAACTCCAAATTGAGCAAACTAAAATGTGTTAGGTTCCCTATGATTATGCTTTAGTATAGGATAGGTTTTCATTATGTTGTTCTTAGAATGCCATGTTACGCCCACCATAAAATTTTAGGTTCCAAAACTTTCGGAAAATTGTGTCATGAACGATGAGAAAACAATTTAAATTAAATTTTGAGTTGAAAGAAATTGTTTAGGCCATAACTTTTGCATGCTTAGTCCAAATCGATTGATTCTTGTAGCTAAATTCATTTAAAATCATGGCCTTCTATTGTGTAAATTTCATGAAGTTTGGATGACTTTGAATTTTGAGTCTTTTCGATGTTCTTCGTTCTTATTGGATTTTCGCGTTCTTGCGTTAGGTTCTGAAGGATTTGTTGAGCCTGAGAGCGATCCTCTGTAGCAAGAGGACTACCAGCAAGGCAAGCAGATGTAGCATCATTTGATCATATTACTCCTATTATTTTCAAAGTCTAATATGTTGTTTGCAAATTCTATGTATGAATTGCTATTTTGTTGTTAAACTATTGTCGATTAGTTGACCGATTAGATGTATAATCTGTAGACAAATGTTAATACTCTACTACTGAGCCTAGGATTATCTTGCCGTGATTTGGGGTTCGTCGGATGAGCCCTTTTCACTTAGTAGTTTACGAGTCAATATTGCTTAGTCATGCTTAGCTACCGGTAGAATTGGGCAGTTGTCGACTTAGTCGATAACCTTGATCACACAAAAACTTATTATGGCTTTATATTCAGCACCTTGTGCTATGTTTAATTGAGAAAACTAAAACTGAAAACAAAAGGATTTAGACTTGGGCACAATGGTATGATGGTGTGCTTTTGGGTATGAATGGTTGGTGCCCGAGTCAACAAGGACCGAACATCTTGTGTCACACTATCCAAGCATTTTGCGTGCTAACCACACTAGAGGAAATGGGACCTCTCTTGACTTAGTACTTTGGCGTGTGTTAGCTCAGTCGTAGGAGGTTGTGTAGGTGGGAAGATGTTTGGGAGCATTGTAATTGTCAAAGCTTTACCCTTGATGGGTAGTTGACTTTCGGCTTTACAATGTAGCGTATGAGCTTCTATCCATCTGAGCAGCTCGTAGTTGATACGCAATATTGGAAACATCTCGTAAGACTCGGCCGTCTTTGTATACCTTCGGAAGTGTGCTTAATCCTGTGGCAAAAAGGCGGTCTGAAGTGTGGATATATTGGTACACCCCTGCAGGGTTTTGAACTATTCGAATAGCCTCGTCTTAGGTTATGGACACGCTTGGTTAGGTTTTGCAAGAGTTAGACTATAGCCTTTTCATTAAAACTTGAACTTGGGTGAGTGAATCGGGATTCGTGCTATGTTAATGGTGGCTATTGGGTTAGTCACCTCTAGGTGTTTACTTATGTTATTTATTGTTACCTCATTGTTATTTCAATAATTAAAAACTGATTTGTCAAATTTCCTTCAACTTATTACATTATTGCAAATGAAAATTACTTTATGCATCAATTAACCATATAACCATCTCCTTTGTTTGACTTACATGTAGCTATGTATAGGCACATTACTCGTAAGTCTTGCAGTACATTTTTGTGCTCAATGCATTGCTTTGATCTTTGCAGAGGAGGAAGTGGGTCCCAAAGGGTCGACCTTTGTGAGTTTTCTTTGCGGATCGTGCAACTAGCTTGGCGGTCGGTCGGTTGCCTTGTGGGTTATGTGGCTAACCGGTTGGTTTTTGTCTATAGCCATCTTATAGCACTTTGCTTCATTGTTATATGTTACTTTGATGTCATTTGGTGAGTCGGCTCTTTTGTAATAACTCTATATTTTGTATGTTTTTGCTAGACTTGGTATTGTAAGTGTATAGGAATGATGCATGATTTTGTAAAGATGAATGTGTGCTGCAATTCTAGGAAGCACATGTCCATCGAAGCTTAGGATATTTAATTGATAATACTAGAATCATTTGGAGGTTAAGTATTACGAGTTAAATACCCCGGGTCCTCACAGATCTCCCAGGGGGAGGTTTTAACGGTCAAGATCAACACTAGAGGAGGTCCTAAGGGAGGTTTTGGCGTCGACAACGAGCATAAGTATCACTTGGTTACTGCACGACAACTGCGCGGCGACTCCGGTCACGACGGTGCAAACCAAAGGCACCAGCAGGTTCACAATAGCAACGCGCACACCTAGGTGGCACTTACGACCACACCGCAGGTCTAGAACGGCGGCGAGCCAGAAAACGATGGGGATGCAAAACACGGCAAAAACGCAGCGAAAGGAGCTCGCGGCGGTCGAGAGGAAGCGGTGCCAAGCTTCTAGGGACTACTTAGAAGGTTACCTTAGCACGGGAGGTCAAGGAAGGACGGAGGAGCCGCGCGTGGGACATTGCCGGCAGAAGAAGAAAAGTGGAGTGGCGGCTGAGCAAAAAGAACAAACCGCGTGATAGGGTTAGCTTCATTACAGCTCATAGATGGTCCATGAGCATATAATTGAGAAATGAGGCACCGTACAGGAGTTGAGGAAGAAAGCGATGAGCTTCAGCGAAGAGGGCAAATCCAAAGTTAGTTGATTCCTATGAATGCAAACTAAAATTGGATTAGGGAAATGCTTAGGGTAAGGAGAGGCTCAAAGCGGAGCAAAAAGGTTGCCAAAAGGACCCTTGGAGCACGGTCGTCACCGAGGAGCTCCATGGTCCAACAATGGCGGATTTAGGGTTCTTTGGTGTTTGAGCTCGATAAGCGAGAAGGAGCAAGCTAGAGTTGGAAAAGGGTCCAAGGAGGGGTTCAAGGGCTTTTTATAGCCGAAGGAACAAAGATCAAGTGAGGGTAAAGCTCAAAGATGAGCTCGGTTCATGGCTCTGCCATGGACAAGCTAAAGCGATAGGGGTAGCTAGAAGGAGACTTTGGGGGCGAAAGCCTGGTGCGCATTTAATGCTTGCAGCAAATAGCCGTTTAAAGGACTCAAAGGAATTGACAAGGCACTGCCTTTCCCATGCCATGCGCTGGCGCTCGTACTCGAGCCAGAGGTAGGAGATGACCATGTTCAAAGGGGGCCCCACCTATCAGAGAAACAAGGTCGCAACTCAAGAAGTGCCTCCGAACTCCGAACGAACTCGCTCAGTTGGAGAACATCGATCTCCAACCAAATCTTTCTTACCGGGAGCACCCGATCCAAACCTTAGACAAATCCATGTGACATGCTTGTTTTCGTGCCATCAGGATTCTAAGAGTCCAGTGGAGCAACCACACCAAAGACGAAGCCACATGGGAACGAGAAGACCGTCTTAGAGCTGAGTTTCCCTATTTCTTTACTGAACCCACTGAATCTCGAGGACGAGATTCTTTGTAAGGGGGTAGGTCTGTAACATCCCAAAAATCCCGGTTTTGGGAAAGTATAATGAGAATAAATGGGAGGATAATTTTGAACATGTTTATGAATGGAAAAACTATTTTAGCATGCTTTTGGACCTTTGCATAAATCAAATAGTAAATTCACATGCAAACATAAACTTGGAAGAATTTTAGAGACAATTACAGAACATATAAAATCCTTGAAATTTTTTAAAATAATAATTACTATGTCAGGAGTCTGAACAAAAATTTTCATAAATTTTAGAGCCTGTTTGATCAATTTAAAAATTAGCAAAAGTCTCATTTTTTTTTGGAAAATTCCGAATTTCATTTGTATTTCCGCTCACCCATTGGGCGAATCAAGCTGGTCCATTTCTACATGCCCACTCCAACCCATGCTAACGCCCCCACTCCCGCACTCACTGACACGCTGGGCCTGCATATCCGGAGGCTTCGTCCACCTCGCGCGCGCCAGCGCACCAACGCGGCTTCGCAGCTTGCCCGTGGTTTGCGATGTCGCGCCCACCAGTTTTGCTTCTCACTTGCTCCCGTCGCCTCCTCCTGCCATCGCCCATGCTAGCTACCCCATTGACGTGCTGTTATCCCACATAGATGATGAGGCTGAAGCTTGGCGCGAGAAACCTATACGAAGTGTTGTTTTCTCGCCGCTTCTCTCGCACCATTCTCGACCGCATTTAAGCACCTCGCCACATCACAAGCTCCTCAGCTCACCATTCTCATTTCTCACATAGAATCAGAGCATCTTGTGCTTTGCTTTGCCAAGAACGAGAGCATCGTTCTCGACGTTGGTGAGCAAGCCTCACACCACCATTTGCTCTCTTGAGCTTCCTTGTCCTCACCACCTGCATCACCATGTGTCCCTTACCTCACTTATACTCCTTCTTTTCTTGATGTGGCTCCGAGAGCCCCATAGCATGATCGCGCCGTCATCTTCTTCGTCTCCGGCGCACATCCCAATTTGGACCTTCGCATTCCCAACACTCTTGTGAGCTTGAAACTCACCTAACCTCGTCATATCGTGTTCCATACTCCAATAATGCTCCTTCCTTGCTTAATGTGGACCCAAGCTCAGGGAATCACTGGAATCGAGCTCTTCCTCGAATCCGGCCGCCGCATCCATTTTCACTAATTGCCGTCACCTCGGTGAGTCACTAGTCGATTTCTTCTATCCTTACCATCCTCAGTGTGCATGCAAGCTAATGCGCACCTTCTTGTAGCATCTCCATCACCGTAGCACACCGTCACCGTGAGCTTCCTCTGAACCATAGCTGTTCAACATCGCCAAGCTACTCCGGTCATCCCCCGACACCATCAAGGGCCTTGGTGAGCTGCTAGTGGTCCCCTAGAACTATTGCGCGCGTTAGATTGGAATGTTAGCAAGCGTAGCATAGAATTCACCATAGCCATCCATGGCGTCGCCACAAAAACCACCGTCGGCTCACCTCTAGTGACCCTAAGTCCTCGTACCTAGCCTGTTAGCATCACCTAGACTCACTAAGTCTAGTGCGCCTCTCCTTTAGCCCGGAGGAAGCCTCCTTTGCCAAAACCATCGTGGACCCGAAGCTCCTGGCCGCCATCCGCTGGCGTAACGCCGTCTCCATCCATCTCTCCAATCGCCGCCGCCACCTGGTGGGATCACCGTCGAGAGGGGAACCCTTTTTAACCTTTTCCCGAGCCTGTTAACATCACTGGCGAGCTTCTCCTCCCCCCGGCCACGTGCATCTCTACTGCTTCTCTTCTCTCTCTCTCGCTAGTTGGCCCATGCGATTAAGAGTTGATTAGTGCTAAGTAACAGAGGTTAAGGTCAATAAGTGTATGACGTGTGGGACCTAGCGAAAAGTTTAACATAAATATAATTCAAAACGTATTAAGGATATGTGTCATTGACATGTGGGGCCACACAATATTCTCGGTTTTAAAACACATTTTAAAACCCAAGAGACTGACATGTGGACCCCAACTGTCAAATAAAAAAAAATTGGTTTAATAATTTAGTTAATAAATAATGGGTCTATGACATGTGAGATCACCTCTGTTTTGTAAATAAAATCAAGAAAAATAAACTATGAGTTACTGACAAGTAGGCCCCAGATGTAAGTTAATATTTTTTTAAAAAAATGAGAAAGCCGCTTTCAATTCAGAGGAAAATATGCTTTCTCTATTTGAAAGTGTAAACCTTAGTAGAACTCAGAGAAAAATACGCTTTCGATATTGGAAAGCGTAAACCTCAGAGAATACGCTTTCGACGTCATCCTTTTATTAATTTCTAGAATTTCAAAACCAAAGCAAATTAAAATGTTAATAACTTATGCATATGAACTCCAAATCAAATGAATCATTTTTTATAAATTAATCTAAAATCATGATCTATCTGAATATGCAAAAATATTTGGATTTTTTACTATTGAAATTATTTTTCTATATTTAATTTGCTATCGACTCTTTTTGAATAAACGTTGATATTTCGAACAAAATTTACAACGATCCTTCATCCTCTTAGTCAGAGTAACCAAAGCAAGGCAAGCACCACCTTTGACCATGTTTATCCTACTATTTTAATTATTGTACTTCTTTTTGTAAAAATCTATTATGCATGCGTGTATGTTTGCTTAAAATTGCTATATTTGGGGATAACGGTAGTTATATTCCTATTCAATGCATGATTCTCCTTGAAATATTGATATCCTTACTGTTGTAGCCAATAGGTTATGGTTTAGGAAATAGATGATGCCAATTTGGGTATTTCGAGTGCGAATATGACACAAGTGTTTAGCCGGGCTCTAGATTTGCTAAAATTGGAAAAATGGGTGACATGTTGAATATGAGTTTGAGAGATTTTTAAATGATGATCTAGAGGGGGTTTACCTCTGTTATGTTGAAAAATAAAAATAAAAAACTTAGTTTGTGACGCAGGCGAGTTATATTGTACTATGATAAGTGTGAGGGGTGTATCTCACAAGTAAATAGGGGAAGATCCTCGCCCGGGTCAATTAAGGACCGAACGCTAGTGCTCTTAATCTAAAGCCTAAGCGTACAACCACATGTGCCTATATAGGATGGCCTTAGCTAATCAAGTCATTGAAAACTAGTCTTGCATGTTGGTAGGCTGCAGTAGTGCGAACATGACCAGTGTAGGCATGTTCGATGGTGCTCCCTTCACCGAGGCGTTGGGAACAAATCCTTCTGACACAACGGTGAATGCCTCACTGAGATGGGGGTGTACCCGAGTGAAGTGAGGGTGTTAATTCACTGGGCTAGTGCAAGGTTAGGACTAGGTGATGTAAAGGCTTCAATGCGTGCTCTAGGTTGCTTACCAAAGGATAGAGAATTTGTATGCTGTGGGTAAAGTTGTACACCTCTACAAAGTGTAAATCTATTTAAATTGCTGTGCTCATGGTCATGAGCGTGCTTGGTGCGGTCCATCGGGTATAGTCTTCGTTTTTGCAAAAATGATTCTTGTTGGAAAACAAGTGAATTGTTTTGTTGTTGATATTTGAGTTGAGTGCCATGTCTATGTCTGAAAGTAAGATGTTGATCGCAGCCGAGGAGGGTTGCGATTTATTATTTATCAAGTACTTAGTTGTTGATTCTTTAATTACTTAACTGCTCTTTAAATTCCATTGCAAATTACTATGTATTGGTATGGCAAATAAAACTTGCTTCATGCTGAAAATAACTTGTAGCATAGAGCCTCATCCCTTGTTAGTCATGCATATATATAAAGTTTGCGATACACTACAAGTCTTGTTGAGTACGCAATGTACTCAATCTTGCTTAAATTGTTGTTCAAAGATAGAGGATGAGCCTATGCCGGACGTCGCATTCTTTGTATCCGGTACCAAAGGATTCGATGACGTGTCTTTCTAAGTCTTATTCCTTGTCGGTTGCCTGAGGGTTTGGATAGGCATGTCGCTGGACTTTTGCATCTAAGTTGCCATATTTCCGCTGCTATTTCTGATACTTGAGTTTTTATTTGGCCGGCCAGCCCTTGTGATGTAAACTTTATAATCGCTTAAGTTATGTACCATATTTGATTCATGTTGTATGTGTGTATGGAAATGTATGCTAATGTTGTGAATGTGTGTATTAGCCACTAATTATGGAACTAGTACGGTACACACACAAAGGTTTGGATATTCAAAGCCCAGGTCCGACAATCCGACCCTATACTCGGCTTGGATCATGGGCCGGTAGCCCACTTCATCCTCAAATCCCCCTTTCCTCTAATCCTTTTCTCTTAATTAATCTCTTCTCCAATTTTAATTGAACGGGGCATTACAAGCGGGTCAATCCAACACTATATTCTACAACATATATCCACATTATAGATTTGATATCTCATATTCATGGACCGTGAAATATGATCATCAATCAATACATGTGTTGATCTATAAACCATAAGTGTCCCACATAATGATATAACATCATGATGTTTAAAATGATATTATAAACATAAATAGAGAGTTTTACGAACAAGTCACGTACTTAACAATCAATATAAACGATATTTTATTCAAGGAATAAAATAACATATAATTCATTAATTCATAAACATAGAAATGATACAATTATTTCCATAACTTCCTCTAGCCATATCATGCACCTAGCTTAGCTACGTGTGGACTTAAGACCGCACTGCCGCACACAACACAGGTCAACCACACCGGAACTCAAACCCCTGTACACACCGGTAATCTCGTCTTTTCCGTACGCCCAGGTACCCTGTCGGGATCAAGATGTTCTCGTTGTTTAACTTAGAATGGTCTAATATTTATGGCGAAGTTGATAGCAGTATTAATTGATCCAGCATACAGACAGGGTCTCATGAACTTGCTGCGAAAAAACAAATACAGGGACAGGTATTCCTGTGCTTTTGTTTCATGTGCGCGGCTTGCTTACTTACTCTTGGATAGGGTGCGTAGCGGTGAAAACAGATCGAAAATGAATAGAATAAATAGCGGTGAAATCAAGTTCGTATTTGTATTTTTATAAATAAATATAAATTTAAATATACTTGAGTATGAATCGAATGTTATAATGAATACGAATACGAATTTGAATCGAATATCTACTCAATTCGATCGGATCCGGATATCCTCATAACTTATGTAATGTGAAGATATTAGTGACACTTTTTTCCTCCTAGTCATACTTAATCATCCTAATTATTTATTTCACCCAAAGGAACATATTCATGTTAAATTGTAATAAATGTGTCCAACTAATTAGGAATATTGCTATAAAATACATATTTTACTTTATTGAATTCGAATACAAATAGTTCGGATAAAATAATATTTCGGGTGCTGGGGAAGTCCAAACCGTATTCATATCCATATTTTTTTATGTGAATTCAGATACGGAGACGAATATGAATATGTGAGAAATTATTACTCCATCCGTCCAAAAATATAGGACGCATTTTATCTTGCACATAAACCATAAAGACATTCAAAATACCTAGATTACCCCCTAATTATTATCTATATCCACTGTATGCGCGTAGAGAATACAAAGTAAAGATGAATATTTATTAGGGGTATAGAAGAAACAACACACTTATTTTGCATTAGAATATTAAATACGTCCTATATTTATGGACAAGTCTATAAAAAAAATGCGCCTTATATTTTTAGACATAGGGAGTAATTGGATGAAAAAAAATCTTTAATAGAATACGTTGGTCGAATAATAGAGATAATCCGCATCCATCTAATTTCCATCCCTTGTTTTCTATCGTGGTTTACATGAGATGGAACCCGTCGCCCTCCCAGGAACCGAGGGCGACGGACGCGCGGCCGCACTCCACACAGAATTCGGCGGGGCGGCGTCGCGCACGCGTCACCCTCGTGATGTCATCGCTGGCGGTTCATGTCTCCCGGGACGGAGCTGGCTGGCAAAACGCCGGTGCCCCCACACCACATTAAATACTGAAGAATTTGACTACCAAGCGTCCGTTTCAGTTTGGCTCACGTTCAACGCCGGTCAAATCAATCGAAATCTTGCTCTCTTGCTTACGGAGAAGAAACTCTAGCCTGGCCGGTGGTGCGTGTATGTGCTTACGGAGAAGAAACTCTAGCCTGGCCGGTGGTGCGTGTATGTGCGCAGTCATGCGATATACAAGGGCTGTTTGGTTTTGTGCTGCTGGCCTTACCAGATATTAGTCATGACTAAGGACATGTTTGATTGGATGGACAAGTTGTATATTTATAGAATGATTTCGGATATGTTTTCGTTCCACTTTTTGGTTGAGTGTATCGAACTAGCTCATTCTGGATGGGGTGATACAGATTCTGAGAATATTCTCGTGAGATGCTGAACCATTCCGTTCGATGAAATTAGGCGAACCACGCGGTACAGGATGGACTCGTCCGCTAGCGTCGCGTGCGCTCACCACTCGCATTAGATATTAATGAGTTTGCCATTAGTAGTTAAACTTAAAGAACAAATTTAACTATAAGTTGTATATTTACAAATGGTTAGTGTTTAATTATTCAAATAGTTCAATATCAGTGGGTCACACTGTAACTAAAAATTGCATTAAGTTAAAGAAGAGTTAATAGTATATTATTAACCTTTAAATTAAAATAGAGAACTTAACTAGAGATTTAGTTAGGAAATTATAGATTAATTAGAAAAAGATCATTAGTTGACCATTAATAGTTAGGTCATAAAAGGAAGGAAGAAAAGGAAAAATGAGAAAAATGAAAAGAAAAAATAAAAAAAGAAAGAAAAGAAAAGAAAAATACTATTGAGGTAATCTCACTAATGTAGGGAGGAGACTACCGAACCAACCACATCTCATCAATCAAACACTAGAGGCTTGAATGAAAAACCTGGATGTTTTGGAATTCTGGAGCAAATCATCTATACGATATCTGGAGTTAGCTTCAATGGCTCGTGATGTTCTTGCTATTCCTATATTGACCATCGCGTCGGAGTCGGCTTTTAGCATAAGTCGTAAAATCATAAGCTCCTCCCGAAGTTCACTTAAGCTAAAGACTATTCAAGCTCTAATGTGTCTAAAGGATTGGCAGGGCGTGAGGATCCAAGAAGGTAATTGATCAAGGCTTCAAGGTATTCTTTTTAATGAATTGATGAAGCGTACTGTTTTTCTTTTGTATATTAATAACTTCCATTGTTCTTTTGTTTTGTAGCATCACCTAACAGTTCAAGGCCTGCTGAAACTGCTAACGTTGATGAAGTCTCCTCTGATTCCGAATGTAATGATAAGCAATCTCAAATTATATTCTCTGCCAATTTTTTACCCTTTGTTCATGTGGATTAATTAATCATTGTTTATCCTCTGGTAAATGTGTTGCAGGACATCTGAAAGAAAGCTTCTTCATCCCTTAGTTGACATGATGACAACTTTGCTCTTGATTGCTTGGACATGGACCGGACTGGAGGCAGTAACTTGAAATTGGAACTTTGATCTTGATTGCCTCTTCCAAAGCCGACAATGACATGCATGATGCATGTTAGAAATTTACCTACATGTTCTAGTTTTAAAATTTGAAACTTGGAACTTGTATCACCTATTTACTTCCTTATATTAAGGACATGTACAACAGTTTATCTCTTAAAGTCGTTGTCTCTAAAAGTTTTAACTCATCTACAAATAACCTTAGAGACAATATCTCCAACAATTTATCTACAAAATCATTCATTTTCAACACAACTTCTCTCATTAACTACTCATCTTTTGCGATGGTTTATGTGTCCAGCTTGTCTCTTATATAAAAGATGACATATTCTCTCTTCACATCCTCTCTCCTTCAACTACACTTTTGAGTAATATAATATAGGTAGAAGACGGCTGAGATGACCACTATTAAAGATGTCATTTCTGGCTTCTCCTAGCCATTATTTGTGGACTGCGGTTGTGGACAAGTATAATCTGTGAAACTATGAATGCCATTTATGATTGATATTTTTCTTCAAGTATTGTTTTCATTTTGAGGCTTCCACACATTACATAGAACTGAAGGTTTACACACATTTTAGGCAATGTTTAATACAATGACGGCTGCTCCGAGTCTGCAACTGTACGAGTTTGGTATAACATTTATTGCATTAATGCTGCATCAATTTCTTGTCATATCTTCCTTAGGGTCACTGAACTGGCGTGTCTTTTTATACAGGTTCCCACTTCTTGTTGATGCAAGTTCTGCTGTTACAATGTATGAAAGCGGTAAGATCCAATTGATCCTTTCTTTTTTTTTTGGGAGTGGTGGCAGTGGGTAATTCCATTAGAGGACTCATTCCATAGTTATGTTTAAGATGAAGTACTTCCTGCCTATGCTGTTCTCAAGTCATCTCCGTATTTTTCCAGTACGATTTTCACAGGATCTCTTGTCTGCTGCTGAAGAAAATTTTCACAAATGCATCGCTTGTCTGCTGAAGAAAATTTTCTTTACTTTCGGGCTTTCGGCCCTTTGGCCGGGCCGGGCACGGGCTTGGGAAAGGCGTAAATACCGGGCTTCGGCCAGGCTCGGGCTTGATGTTTCATAGTTGGGTTTTCTTAGGCCTGGCCCAAAGCCCGGCCCCGGTCTACCGTTTGAACAGGTCTCAATCCCACAACATCACGTGTTTAGTTGTGTGCTTCAATATTATAATGTAGTTCTTTTAACACATATAAACTACTGAAAAAACGCATCTAAAGAGTTGAAAAGCGTCTAAAAAAATGTATTTTCTTTACACAACATAACCTTTAGGTGAATTAGAGAACATCTCAGAAACGTCTCTACAAGGTAAAGTTATGTATGTGTCTCGAAAACGTTTTAAAACCGTTTCTAGCAAAAAAATTTGGAGCGATTTTTAAAACGTTTCTATAAAGCGCCTCTAAACTATATGACTCCTTATTTCATAAACAAATTGAAAAGCGTGTCTAGAAAAGCGGGGAGGGGGTTCTTGTAGTGTTAGCGACAGGTAACGCCATGTGGTGGCACCATCAGCCAAGGGTTCGGAGGAGGGTGGTAGGCGATGGAGGCCTAGAGGAGTCGAGCAATATTTTAGGGACAATAGGGACGCTCGAGCCACCTTTGGTGTCACGGTGGCACTCGGCGAGTGATGAGGATGCTTGTGGCGGTGGTAGTGGCATAGTGGAGTGGTGAGAGTGAGTTTAAGTTGGGTGAAGAGAGATGTATGGGTATGTGTAAGGAGCGGCAGGAAGGAGATCCGTTTGTTGTTGAATTAAAATAAAATTTTGATCATTTTTTAAATATTAATATATGTCTAGAAATTCCCTCTTATTTTTCCGGGACATAGATTGTAGATAAGTTCAATTTAAAAGGTAGATATATACACACTTTAATTCAAAAAAAAAAAAGGTAGATACACACTTGATAGGATCATATTTTGAACAAAAGGAACATATCCACTAGGCTTTGCCATTAAAATAGAAAAACTCAAGCGTTGGAATAAGTTTGGATGGTATAGGTCAAAATGGATAATTTATTTTGTTAGAAGGTCGATGGACATAGGTGAAGTGGAATAAATTAGGGTTTCTTTTTTGAAATTGTTGGCAGCTTTCAGTGAATAGTTCCTACCATGTAAATATCGAGCAGTTTTTATTTTTTAATTCTTTTTTTTAAAAAAAAATTTAAAGACAATCTTTTTTTAACTTTATTTTCAATTTTAACCCCTTTGGTCACGCCATAACCCGTAGCGTGACCAAATCGTGCTGTCACACCATCTACCACGGCCTGACCAAACCTGTCAGATAACCCCCATAGTCAACACGTGTCCGTGTTCGGGCTATGTTTTGTCACGTCAAAAGAAGTGACGTGACAACACTCATTTGCCACACCAAGATCCGTGGTGTGACAACGTGCTTTTGCCACGCCACACGTGGTGGCGTGACTAAAGGGGTTAGAATTAAAAATAAAGTTAAGAAGAGGCTATCTTTAAAATATTTTATAAAAAAAGATTAAAAAAATAAAAACTGCTCTGTAAATATCTCATCCAATTGTAACGACCTATGCTACCTTATTTTAAGGTTAGTTCTCATGTGATACATTTCATTTGAACAAATATTTTGCCCATGCAGTGCCCAACTATTAAAAAGTACGAGCGACGTGGGCCAAGGGGGCAACGGCGCATTCCCATCAGGGAATTCCTTTCCATCCCATCACCATTTAGCTGTCGGGTGCCATTTTCTTGCCGTCCCCATTCTCACTGTGGTTTTTACGGCGGGGAATGGGACAATGACCTAAATTCATATGCCATTAAGTGCATCTCACAAAAACAAGTGAATTTACTGACACACCAGGTGCTACAATAATACTAAATGAGTTATATGCCATTGATTATACAAAAAAAAAACAAATATAAAGCTAGAGATAAAATACCCATCTTTTAGATATTTAGATGTACCAACTTAGGGTATTTATCAGGGATTTAGTAGGGATCGAGCGGGGTTGGGGTGTGACATCTCGGTTTTCTACCAAACAAGATTTAGATCCACACGAACCAGTCTAGGGCTAGCTTTTTTAGGAATACGGGAATTTCATAGAAATTGTACAGCAGAGCGCAATTTTTCACTAGAACAGTAGCGAGTACTTGTTCACTTTCTACTTTGGGGTTTGCTAAATGGTACTCGAGTGTTTTTTTTTTTTTTGTTTGTGAGTACTTTGGTTTTTTTATGCATGCTATGCTAGGTGATTTCTCTGTAGGAGAGGAGGCAAAGTGGTCTCATCCATTAAATCTAGATCTGAGAGTTCAAAATTTGAGTACTACTTAACAACAAAACACTCAAGTACTCCCTAGACACCACCTTCTACTTTTGCATGCAACCCGGATAACGCGCGTAAACTCCTAGAAAAAGCGGTTTTTTTTGCTAAACAACATTTGACTTTTTTTAAATTAAATTAGTCGAATTTTCATCCATCCGATATACTTTAAGATTTGCACTTCTTCTCATATGATGAATTGGGTCTGAATTTATTATGATTTTTTCTTGAACAAAACGAGTTCAACACATTGCCGTATTTTGTTGACATAAAATTTCATTTTTTTGTCTTTGTTTTTGCTCAATCCCTTAAAGTATATGTTAGATTTTGAATCATGTGATGAAAATATGAGTAATTAAAACTTTCAAGAATAATTACAGTGACTAAGAACAAAAATTACATAAATAAATCACTGTAATTTATGTATAATGGAGTTATAAATGAACTAAAATTTGGTTACTTTTTACTGAAAAAACAGTCGAATCTCGTATATACGAACTCTAGAAAAAGACTAGCCGGCCAGCTAGAAAAAAAGGAAGGTAGTGGGGGTAAAACCGTAGAGAGAAGTGAAGAACCATCACCGATCAACAATAGTTACAACCCACGGATGAGGAATTTTTGGCCGTATTGGTGCGTTTCTGCCCTGTATTTACAAGAATTACCATCGCCGTTCTTTTTTGGCAAAAATAGTGACCTGCCGCACGGCCACCCTGCGGCACACCCTCCTCTCCTACCACGTGCCCTCCTCCCGCACAGCCGCCGTGCAATGGCCCCTCCCGCACAGCCATTGTACGGTACCCGTCCCTCCTGCACAACCACTGTGCGGTGGCCGCCAGCACCCGCCACGTGCCATCCCCTCCCCCGACCACCAGCCCTCCCCCCTCCTCCCACATAGCCAAGTCCACGGAACAGCCTAAAAAAATCCCAAAACACCGGTCAGATTCTCGAAGAAATAAAAACCGTCGGATCGGTCCATCGTCATTTGTTCGGAGGAGGATCCGCACGGCCACCGTGCGGTGGCCACCTTTCCCACCGGCCGTCCTCCCTCCTCTACACATCTGTCACCCCGTCGCGGCTGTCCCCCTGACCCGTAGTGTTGTGCGTAGACAACACATCTGAAATTCTCGACGCCAACGCAGCGGCTCCTCCTTCGCTCAGCTATAAATACCGAACTCTCACAGTCGCTCATCGCTCATCTCAATTGCGTTTCGCTTATCGTTCTGGTGCTCGTCGCTGAGAACTCAGAGAACGTAACATAATTAAATTTTTTTAGAGATTAAGTATTTGCTTGCTTCTCGTCGCTCGTCGTTTGGCTTTTTTTATTGCTTTCCCCTAAAGGGCAAGTAATTTGTTGGATGTTTTTGTCGTTATTACTGTAGTTGTAGTTAATCAGTCTTAGTCAGCTAGTCGTAATTAAATAGTTTAGTGGTAATTATTTAGTCGTAATTAGTTAGTTTAGTGGTAATTAATTAGTTTAGTGGCAATTAATTAGTGGTAATTAGTGGTAATTAATTAGTTTAGTGGTTATCAGTATGACATATTAAATTAGTGGCTTGCGCTACTTGTAATTTATTTAGTGGTAATTAATCAATCATAATTAGTTAGTTTAGTGGTAATTAATCAGTCATAATTAGTTAGTTTAGTGCTAATTTAGTAGTCGTAATTAGATAGTTTAGTCATAATTAATTAGTTTAGTGGTAAATAATTATTCGTAATTAGTTTAGTGGTTATCAGTCTGGCATATTGAATTAGTGGAAATTAGCTACTCGTAATTTATTTAGTGGTAATTAATGAGTCGTAATCAGTTTACTAGCAATTAGTTCGGCATAAGCAATTTAGTGCATAATAGATAGTTGTAAGTGATCTGTGTTCAATAGTGGTAAGCACGGTAGTAATGAATTACTCGTAATTAATTTTCGGAGGAGTAATCAAATTGCTGGTAATTAATTAAGTATTCATATTTAATTACGCATATGTAATCAATCACTTGCATGCAATTTTATCGTCATTGTTTGTTACATCGCGTACTGCGGACGGGGTTGTTGTGGCTTTAGGTAATTTCGAACATACAAGACTTGATAGTGTTTTATAGAGATGGTCTCGTATGGGTCGGACCCGATGGATTGGACCTGTCGAGCTGCCAGTACAAGGTGGTCCGGGTGGGGGGCCCACGATGCGATGAATATTCAGGAGCTTCGAAACTGCATCCAGGGGGAGTTCATCACAGAGGCAACGACGAAGAAACTTGTGATCGAGGGGGATCACCTGCACAAATGTTGTTTGGGAGCTCATCAAGGTGACTGGAAGCGTAGCATGGAGCCAGTACATGTAGATTGCCTCCCAGCACGAGATGGCCATTTACGGGAGGCCGATGGTGTACGTGGATTTCGTACGCAGGGCGTCGGGAAACCTTGATGATGCCAGGGCTTCTACAACCGGGCAAGCATAGCCCGAGCCTGAAGACGGTAGCACAGAATGTGCTATCTCGGAGGGAAGACTCGTGTATAATTTTGTGCAAAATGAGGGGGCAGAAATGTGGTTGTCAACCCGCATTGCTGCCACGAGTATCTACTAGACCAGCCTCTCGGGTTGGAGTCCGACGAGGATGCTGACCCATGCTCAGATGGTAACGACGAGGATGAGCAAAGATCCGATGGTCCAACCAGGGGAATTGTGTCATCGGAGGAGCCTCACGTGGCATCGAGACTTGATGATATCACGGTGCGTTCGCTCGTACTGCCGCAAGAAGAAGGCTCCTAGTGGGGGTTGATGTCGACACCCTCTTAGTTAGGCAGCGCTTCCCTAGTAAGGCGGGCATGCAACAAGTTATAGCATGGTATGCCTTGTCCATCAGCCGTGTGTACAAAGTGCACCGGTCCAACCCAGGACAGTATGCAGTAAAGTGCGTAGTGGAAGGTTTCCCTAGCAAGGTCAGCGCTCAGTGACCACACTTGCGAGCTTAGCGAGCCCCTACGGCAGCATTGGAATGTGGCTTCCGCATATGTTGCAAGCCTCATCAGGCACCTCGTTGCGGCGGACACGTCTGTCTCCCCCAAGATGCTGATGTCGAAAGTCGCCAATCTGGTTGATTATCCAGTCAGCTATAGCAAAATCCGACGAGCCAAGTAGAAGGTCATCGAGTCTATGTACGGGACATACGAAGAGGCGTACAACCTTATGCCGGGATTGCTTGACTAGATTGCCGAATCAAACCTCGACACGTACATAAACAAGCTTTAGTGAAGATGCTGACGGAGGGCCCAACTGCTTCATACTGGACTGAGTGTTCTGGATTTTCGCCCAAACCGTTCGGGGCTTCAAGTTTTCTCGTCCTGTGCTCACGATGGATAGAACTTTCCTCACGGAGGAGGTACAAGTACACCATTCTCACCACGGTGACGACCAACGGGAATGACCAGCTTCTCCTGGTGGCATTTGCTATTGTGGAGAGCGAGAACACATCCAGTTGGTTGTGGTTCCTACAGAACGTGAAGAGGGCGGTGATGGGAGACCGGCGCAATGTATGCCTTATCACAGACCGCAATGCTAGGTTGTTAGCGTCCATCAACACCGTGCAACATGGGATGGAACCCCCTCAGCAGTGGAACAACGTGCAATCCAAGTGGTGCATGAGCATCTTGCATCTAGCTTGTTCACGTGGTTCCGCAGTCAGAAAGTTGTGAAGACGTTCAAGGCATTGTGTCTGCAGAACTAGAGGCGGAAGTTTGAGTTCATCTGAAAAGACCTCGAACACTGGACTACGAGGCATACAAGGGAGTCCACTCCGGAGGTACTAGAGGGTGAGTAACCCAGCAATGCCACAAGTTTCTCGGAGTAGATTCATCGCCACGCTCCTGAATTGGAGAAATGGTCCATTCTCTATGATACAGATGGTGCGAGGTACGGGATTATGATGACCAATATGTCTGAAGTGTACAATAGTGTCCTCAAAGGTGTGCGGTGCCTCCCTATCACTGCAATTGTCGAGGAGACATGGACTCGCATTGTTGGTTATTTCGTTAATAGAGCCACCGCAGCCAAGCGACAGATGGAGGAAGGCAAGTAGTGGTCCGAGAACATGCAGAGTCATATGGACCAGAAGATATAGAAGGCCCAAATACACAACATCCGGGTGATCAATGGCCTCAAGAGGAAGTACGGGATCAGGCTTCGGCAGAATTATGTCAACAGTCATGCCAGGGGGGAAAGGAAATAAGCATGCACCCTGAGTGATGTGGCGACATGCACCTGCAACGAGCCGAAGCTCCTACACAAACCAGGCTCACATGTGTACAAGGCATGTGCGCAAATGAAGCAGATGTCTATGTCGTACATCTCCGAGTACTATGACATGCAGCAGCACCTTTTCGGTACATAGAGTGCAGAGTTTCACTCGTACAGCTTGGACATGAACTACAAGGATCTTTGGCCGGACAGGGTGCAATGGGGCCCGAACAAGTCCTTGAAGACAACAGGGAAGGGACAACGACAGACGTGGCACTTCCAGAATAACATGGATGCCAACCAACGTACCAGCACAATCAAGTGTAGGATATGCAAGACCCCTGGGCACTCAATGAAGGATTCCCCAACAGACCGAGCTCATTTAGTCGTTATTCAGTGTCATAATTTAATGTATCGTCTGCCTTGTTTTGCTATGTACAACGAAACTTCTACAATACCCACATATGTCAGACTCGTCAACAAACTTCTACGCGAAGATGATGCAGAAGCGCAGCTGGCTTGCGCAGAAGGCCAAATATCTACAATACCCAGATTTTTCAATGAAAGATGCTCCGGTACCACCACGGTTTCCGGTCCCGCAGTGTGTGTGTCATGAGCTAGCGAAGATCATTCGATTGACACACCCATACACCTCCGTCCGGGCGTACTACACGTGTGGGCACCACCTTATAAGCGTTTTTTCGCACACATCGATTTTCCACTCCCTACATTGATTTACATAACTTTTTAATTTCTTCCCCATGTAATGGCAGCCTGAGATGCGCTACCACTTCTTCTAGTGAATCGACGGCCCGAAGATGTACGATAGGGCGTTCATCCAGCAAAAGTACATGCTAAATTTTCCATGGCAAGCCGAGACCTTCCAGCGGTGGAAACCTTACGTACCAGACCCTGTTGAGGAGGCACCGGAAGATCCCAGGACTCGCCCAATGGAGAAGGGGAAGGCTCCTACTACTGAGACCGAAGATCGTCGTAGCTTCTCCTATTGTCTGGGAGCACTCCATATTGAAGAGGTACTTGAGTTACATTACAATTCGTGTTCGATTTTGTATTTGCCTTTCGTTCTTCTAACAACATGCAATCATCCAGCTCGTATCGCAGAACATGGGGGGACTTTGACACACGACACCGACGTGGGGAGTCCCGAGACAAGGGGAAGGGAAAGGCTCTTGTGACTGAGCCCGACCACCGTAGCGTATCCGGTCGCCGGGGCACACTCCATATCGATGACATGAGTTATGTAGAATTTACATCCTTATTACGTTTTCACTGTATGTTTGTTATTGTACGATCCACTTACATCATAGAATCACAGGACATGGACGACTTTGACACTCACCGCCACCGTGGGCAGCTCCGAGACAAGCTTGTACATTATTATATGATCTGCATGCCAAGTATTTCGCTCAGTTAGTTCATGTACAAGCTTATATAACCTGTGGTACAATGCGGTATCGTAGAATATCATCTACATTAAATTGATAAATTAACAAAGAGTGTCCTATTTGATCAGGGTACATATGATAATACCCCCTCCTCCTTCATCCCGGTTGCAATAAACCCGCACGAGTATCATGTAATGTTTGTAACGCTTGAAATATCGTCGATTTTATGTATGAAAAATGTACATTTCAACTCGATTGGAAACCCTAATTTCCGATTATGAGTACTTCGTGTGGGAATTCATGAAACCCTAATTTTCAAAACCAAAAATCTAAATTTTTGAGACCTAAATCCTTAATTTTTTAGACAATTTCAAAACACACATAAATTTTAAAAACATTATAAAATCAAGTCCACCGTGTAAGGAGTCTTCAAAACAAAATTCATAATTTTTAGAGCTCATTTTCTATATTTACAAATTCCTACAAACAATACACTTAAATAAAATTGCGAGAAAACTTCAGAACGAATAAAATTATAGAAAAATTACACAAGCAAGTACACCGCATTAGGAGCATTTACATAAAATTTTATAATTTTTTCGAACTCATTTGCTATATTCTGGAGGAGAGAGAATCCATACAGCTACTATGCAGGAGTGTCTCTCCACCACACGGTGGCCTTGTGGCAGTGGGTAGGTGTCGCCTCTTGCGTCCTCACCATGTGGTGATCGTGTGACAGGGTGACTTTTTTGTAAATTACACGCGACGATGATCATTCTTACTATTACAAGGCGAAAATATGCCAATTAAGAAAAAAAAAACTCTGTCCCCGTCTCCCGACCAAACCGAGAGCCGTAGCTTACTAGTAGTCCAGCACTGGTTAGTAGTTACTCCTAGCGGCGTACGTGATGGTGCCGTGCCGTACCGCACCACAAACGCTGACCTTTCCAAGCTTCCTTTCCTCCCCGCTCCGCTGCTTTATAAATAGTACCATACCAGGTACCCAGAAACCACCTGCCACACCCCATACCTATATATGAAAATAAATTCTATGAGACGGGGCCTCAGGAGAGGCCCCTCGCATCTGCCGTTCATCAGGAAAGAGAAAGTGAGAGGAAAAGAAGATCGGACGGCAGAGAGGCGGGGCCTCACCGTGAGGCCCGCCCCATAGAATTTGCTTCCCCTATATATAACTCCACCACCTCACTTGCAAATCATCCCCTCAGCACCATGAGCACCTTTCTCACGCCCTTCACGCCTCCTACTCCCGTCTTGGACGCCGCCCCCGCCGTAGACGACTACAACCTGTCCTCCTTCCTAATGCCGCACGACGACGACGACGACTTCGCCTCGCCGCCCACCGCGTTCTTCGCCCACGACCACGCGCTGGACGGCACTGCCTTGTTCGTCCACGGCGACCTCCACCACTCAGCCATGCTGCTACCACCGGCGGCTCAGGTTCTTGAACAGCCGCCGCCACCACAACCACCGGTGACGACTCACGGCAGGAAGCGCGGCTTCTTCTTCCCGGCTGACGATGAAGCCGCGGCGGGCTCGTCGCGGTCGGCGGCCAGGAGGAGGAGGGTGCAACAGACCTCGCCGCCCCACAGGGGCGGGGGCCGGCGGGTGTGGGTGCGGGAGCGGAGCACGGAATGGTGGGACCGCCTGAGCGGCCCGGCGTGCCCGGAGGCGGAGTTCCGGAGAGCCTTCCGCATGTCGCGCGCCACGTTCGACAAGCTCTGCGACGATCTGGGCGCAGCCGTCGCCAAGGAGGACACGGCGCTGCGAGCAGCCATCCCCGTGCGCCAGCGAGTGGCCGTCTGCCTCTGGCGCCTCGCCACCGGCGAGCCCTCCGCGAGGTCTCCCGCCGCTTCGGCCTCGGGATCTCCACCTGCCACAACATCATCTTCCAGGTCTGCGCCTCAATCACCGCCGTCCTCCTGCTCACGGTCGTACGCTGGCCGGACTCCACGCTGCCATTGCCTCTAGGTTCGAGGCCGTGTCCGGGATCCCCGGCGTCGTCGGCGCCATGTACACTGAACACATCCCCATCGTCACGCCCAAGGAGAACGTCGGCGAGTACTACAACCGCCGCCTCACGGAGCGGAACCAGAAGGCGTCCTACTCGGTCGCCGTGCAGGCCGTTGTGGACGCCGACGGCGCCTTCACGGACGTCTGCGTCGGGCGCCCGGGCTCGCTGCCCGACGCCGCCGTGCTCGAGAGGTCGGCGCTGCACGCCCGGTGCGAGGCCGGGCTGCTCGGGCACGGATCACACGACCAGCGGCGGTGGCTGATCGGCGGCGCGAGCTACCCGCTCACGGGCTGGATGCTCGTGCCGTACGCGCACCACAACCTGACGTGGGCGCAGCACGCGTTCAACGAGCGGGTTGCGGCCGCGCGCGGCGCGGCGCGGGGCGCGTTCGGCCGGCTCAAGGCGCGGTGGCGCTGCCTGCAGCGCCGCACCGAGGCCAAGCTCCCGGGCGACCTCCACAAAATGATCGCCGCCTGCTGCGTGCTGCACAACTTATGCGAGCGCAATGGCGAAGGCCTCGACCCCGACCTCGTCTACGATCTCGTCGACGATGATGACGTGGTCTCCCCCGACGCCATGCGCTCCACAACGGCGGAGCAAGCGCGGGACAAGATCGCGCACGACCTACTCCACGGCAGCTACGCCGGCGACACCTTCTTCTAGGTGGCTGCTCTTGGTATCAAACTTAGGTTTTTTGTCTGCAGCACGACACAGGGAATAATAATGTGTGTGAACTGTGATCTACTGATCTTCTATCAAAGCATGGGAAGACTCCTAGATATTCAGAGCGTACAGTTTTCTGATAGGATTTTACTTGATTAGACCAGGCCTGGTAGGATGAGGAATTCCAGAACAATTCGGCAGGGATTTTGCAGGACAGTAGAGATCCTCCAAATTTCCTTTGGAACCCCTCCAATCCAAGCGGGCAGTCCTTTACTCTCTAGGATTTGGCCATGGTCTAGAAAGATTCAAGACAAGATCCAGAGGATCACAATATCTCATGTTCTTCTTTACTCTCTAGGATTTAATCATGGTCTCGAAGGATTAAGACAAGTTCCAGAGGATCTTAATATTTCATGTTCTTCTCTTTACTCTCTAGGATTCTAGTCATGGTCTAGAAAGGTTAAGACAAGATCCAGATGATCTCAATATTGCATGTTCTGTTTGCTGTAAACCTGAATAATCATGTACATCAGTTTCATCGTCATTGAACAAGAAAATTCTTCAGTGTGTGGCTACATCTGGTTTGATTTTACTACATGTAGATCTCTTAAATAACCAATCTCAGATAATAGCCTGGTTATTTGTTTAAGGAAGAAAACAAGCTGATGCATCAACCAAATTTAGAAGGGAATCACCTCTTAGTGGGGTGGTAGAATTTTGGGTGTACAATTTTACCCACCAGGGTTCAAAATTTTGATATCGGACCCCCACGGTAAAATTTCAAATTGGTCTTGAAAAATTTGTTTTGTATGAATTTTGTCAAATATAGAAGATTTTTTTGCCAAAATTTTTTAATTCACAATTTCATTTGAAACTTTCAACCGAATTTTTTCGAAAATCGACCATATTGAGTAAAAATTTGAAACTAGTTATTAGAACTCTGCCACCCACCATTGTTCAAATCTTGGTGTACACCTTTACGCATACGTGAGTGCACTTTCAATAATAATTTTGTGAGGTCGCGAATTTATCAGTGGCCTCTGTCTTTCTAGGCATATGATAAGGGAGCACAATCACATGTGTGCGAATGTGGTGTGCATGTGTGGGACGCACAATCTTTGCATCACTATGCAATGTCACAGGTGCACAGTATCATGACATTGAGTAGCATCCGTCGGATCAGAAATCAACGGATGAGATCGCGGTTTTCACCGTTCACGGATGACGCAGCAACACTGTTCATAGATACTGCAGCAAAAATACTGTAGCATTAGTAATGTTCATGGATACTGTAGTATCACTGCAGCGATTGATCTGATCCGTTCTTTCCAAATCGGACGGCTTAGATTGTGGAATATCATGGCACTATTAACCCGTGATATTCCAAATGAAATGCCAGAGAATGCGCTTGTAATCATAAAAAGAAGCAACCAAATTTAGAAGGCACTGACAGTCTGACACTGATATCAGAAAATTCTTCATTGTATTCTCATATCTTGTTTGATTTTACTAGGCCGATCTCTGAATCAACCAATGCCAGAAATATCCAGGTAGTTTCTTTCAAGAGGAAAACAATCTGATACAGCAATTTAACCAAGTTTAGAAGGCACTGGCACTGATATCATTCTCTTAACATTAGAAATAATCAGAAAATAAGGATGATATTAGGTATCAAACACCAGAACCATTAATGTAGTAGGCAAGTAGCTAGGCAAGTTTAATGTGTGTATAATAATGTGGAAAGAGTTTTGCAAGATTCATCTGTCGGTATCGATGCCCTTGAATAATACAAACCAAATTGGCAACATTTTCAATGCTCAGATACCGAGATATGAGTTACTATCAATCTATCATCATGTCGTACACTCATTTACTTGACTGATATGTACAAGCAGGTCCCCCAGCCAGATCTTGGTAGCTAGGTCTGGGTACAGTACTATCTGGCTACGAGCTGTTCTAGTTGAAAATGTGTCTTTCAGTTGCTACACTTGTGTGAATTCCAATGCGTTTCCATCCGGGTCTCGTGCAAAAATCGCTGGTCGCCCAGATTTGCTGAGTGTGTAGCTGATACCTGCATTCCAGTTGAGTAGTACAAGGTCATCGTGTTGTCAGACGGTGGAGGATAAGGAAGGTGCTAATTAACAGTCTGTAATGATGGGAGCATATAGGGTGAAAACCATCTGAATGTTGCAAACCCGTTAAAAGTATCTTCTAAGTTCTAAAAAATTCCAAACAAAATACCATATGTAGAGGAAGGAATGTTCTTTAACTATGCAAAATTTTAGATCAAATTAACCTCATTTGCACGGTATGAAAATAAACAAATTCTGCGTGAATAGTACCAAATCACTGTTCAGTAAGAATTTGTTTTTTTCAGATATTGCAAATGAGGTTGATTTGATCCTGAAATTTGTATGGTTGAAGAACATCACCTCTCCTACATATGGTATTTGTTTGTTTTTTTTTGGAATTTATGAAAACTTTGAAGACATGGTTTTCACGAGTTTGCAACATTTAGATGGTTTTCTCCGTAGTATACACCCCTCTAATGATAACCTAACGTATTGAATAATACAAACTACAATACAGATTAAACATTATAAAGGCGTAACAGGTTTAGTGGTAATGTCAACTAAAAGAAATAAGTTCCAATATAAAACATGAAACAATAGAACACGAGTCTTGTGTCATAAAAAAATGGAACATGGCTACTAAAGTCATGTTGATGTAATACATTGCGATCCTAAGAAATCTATTGACCAGACTTCTGATAGATTAACTGATCAACATCACTGTGGAGTCAACTATAACATCAGACCTCCTGTCGACAGCTTGCAACGATTGCTACGTGATGGTTACCTAAAACCAAGGACAAGGTTTTCAAGACACCTATAAATATACCCAAACATGGGTTTTATTTGCCATGTCTGTCACAAAAATAGCTTCACTAGGCTATTGTTACAAGTTTTGGCTGAACCATAAGTCCATTGTATTAAGTATTAACAGTAAAGGCAGATATAGTCAACATAACAAAGATATATATCTCGATAACGATCTTTAGCATGGTCAAGGGTATGTCACAGTAAAATCTACAAGTTCAACCTCTAGTACTGTACTACCAAATACCGATCCATGGGTTTTGGCATGTCACATTAAAATTTACAAGTTCAATTTCTAGCATTGATGCCATTAATAAGTATCCAGGTTCCTGTTGTCCTTGCGTCTTCAATTCTTGGCACCTTTGTGCTGTCAGCAAGGAGCAATGTATGGCTTGTTCTACTATCAATGAGGCAATGACTGAAGTCAGCAAGTAGAGAAAAGGTATTTATCCATTGTAGCTAGTGCCTTGTATACACACCAGGCAGAGAGAGAGAGAGAGAGAGAGTTCAGAAATACCAGTTTTCTCAAAGATTTCTTTCAACTTCAACACATCTTTAATTGCAATACAGGTATGACGATCACGTCCACCATGCTCTGGGCGTCCTGTCAATGGATCAGGATTTGGCAGCTCCATCAAGTGGATCATCTCAGAACCAACCCAGAGCCAAGCACCTCTGTACGGAAGCTTGTCAGTTGGCCGAGCAGGATTCACCTTAAGACCTAAATGATCAACCACATAAGTTTACAAGCAGCGAGGATAGGCATGCAACATATGCAACTGGCAGCTAACTCACCTAGGAGGTCCTTGTAGAAGGACATTGACCTTTCAAGATTTTCGCATAGGATTCCAACATGGTGAATGCTAACAACTCCATACTCGGGTTCTGCGTCGAACATCAGACAACAATTTCATTCAGACTGAAGATAATCACAGAAGTCTGACCAAATACACTTGATTATGGCCGATTGAATGCTGAATACTCTATGACAATATGCAAATTAAGCTATTGATAGTTTGCCTTGTACAGAAAGGTCAAGGCCTGCATAGCACTTAGATCTTCATTCTGCAGGTAATAACATATAATGCTATAACATGCACGAAAAATCGAGTCAGCAACCGCAATTTTGAAGCAAAATGCACATTGCGATTGCGAATATTGACCGAGGCTGGTCTGGTCAGCAACCCTGGCCGGTTTTGTCTGTTCAGCTAAAATCTCGTTGAAACAGCTCTAATTACATTTTTGCTAATTCAGTACCAGCTACTAAAAGCATTTGTGGTTTGAGGTTTTAATACCTAAAGTATTGACATTGAATTGTGAAATTTTGACGGTTCAGTGCTAAACGGCTCCTCCCCTAAAATAGCCAAACACAAATTGCTTCTAGAATTGGATCTGCAACCTTGGATCCGGTACCAACTAGTACTATTACTATTGATCTAACTACACTAGTGTGCACGCTGACAACTTTCTTGGACAGAGCAAGGCCAAATTAAAGCAACACAACATTTTTCCCCCCACCACCAAGCACCACCAAAATTATCCACCACATATTCCCACAGATCTCTTGTTCACATGCACGTCAAAATCCCCGAGACCGATCTGGAATCTTGACTTGCTACTCCCTGAAAACTTTGGCCGAAATAGCAGCCCCAAATTCAGTGATACGCACCACCCCTAACCATCACCAAAACACTCCATCAATCACCTAAAGAAAATTCATACATACAAAAGAAAAAGACCTCCCTTTTAAATGGATTTCATTTGTTACCACCCCAAGAACCAAGAACTCACCCTGGGACGGCTCCTGGGCCGTGACGAGCTGCTGCTCACCGCCGGTGGCCACCGACAGGTGGGTCCGGATACGGCTGCGCGCAGCGGCGGAGGGGGCAGGCTGGGCCCTGACCACCGCACAGGCCTTCCCGGAGCCGGAGGGGGAGAGGAGTGGAAGAGAAGAGAGGCACCTCGTCGCCATTGCTGCCTTGCCAAGAGCTCCTCCGCTTCGGTTGCGTGCGTGCGTGGGCTTTCTGGGCCTGTATTTTTGTGTGGCTCGGGCCTACTTACCTCTTAATTTCCTCTTCCTTTTTTTGTTTGTTTGTTTTTTTTTTTTCCTTTTTGGCGCTGGCATTAATCGCACACCTCAAAATTTCATGAGGCCAGCAGCGACTGAGAACTCTACACAGCATTCGCTTTTCTTGAACTTCTTTTTTCTGTGCACTTTTGTTCTTCGCCGTTCAGTGAGAATAGGAAATTGTACCATGCTTTGTTCCTCTAATGGAAAGTTGATTATGACATTCCCCTGCCTGGACCTTCTTGCACTGCTCGCTGGTAGTAGCTAGTCTAGGTTAGCTTCTGCTTCCTAGCAGGAAATTCTTGTAGATAAAGTCAGCTGGAACTATGTTTTGCAGATAAGATTCTCTGAGGGCTTGTTTGCAACACATAAGTACTGTCACAAGAAGTTTGTAGAAAACAGCATAATTCCCTTAGCTTTTTACAAAATTCTTACGTTCTAGGTAGGCCTAATGTATATAATGGGGTGCTTTGGATAAACATTTTTCTTTCTAAATGAATTTCAAATGAAACTCATGTATAGGCCCCTTTTGGGACAAAGATTCCTGTATGATGAATTCGACCAGGCTTGTAGATAGGCCGAGCATATTCTTACACCTTCGCCCTTATAGAACAAATTTTCCACATCTGCCTTGGAAAATTTAGTTCTTGCTTGGCAAGCATCGTACACAATAGCAAACCCTACACCTAAGCTAACCTACAAATATATATCGTGCAGGTGATATTATGTTAACATGTGACAATGCTTCTATCTACGTACCTAGCATCTGAAGGCTCATTTCCAACACATATATTTTGCAAAAATTTCACATGAAACTGTTCGATTACCACAGGATTCGAGGAAAACTTCCACGCTCCAAACGTAGCCTAATCAGCTACCAAGCATAACAGATTGAGGTTGGGAAAGAGCCGGAGCGGAGAGATGTTTTCATGTCACGCATCGAAAGCACAATTAGCGGATGGTTAAGAATTTTCAAGTTCAGGGTCGCCAGAGATTCGGAAGTTTAATGACAACCGATCAAAGCAAGCGAGGCGCTAGCCAACGGTGACTTCGTTATTTCTTCATCAAGCTCCGCTTGTCCAGTCTTTCGTAGGTATCGTGTGTGAGTGCGTGTGTGTGGTGGTGTGTGTGTGTGAGCGTCTATGTGTTGTACCGGGTGATTCGCAAAAAAAATACAAGCAAGCTTAGGGACTTATGTTGCAATTTACTCTTTTCGAAAATAAATGTGTAATCATGGATGCTGATATTGTTCATTTTTCCACCATCTGTAATAGACATGACATCTGATAAATTAAATTAATGGTACGAAAAGCAAATCTACTCGTCTCCCACATTTTTGTTATATGCTCTAACTGTACACCCAATCCTGACCTGCAATTCCATAATCACGGGAATCAAATAGAAAGGAATAAATGCATCATCTCAGACATCTGTGATCTAAGATAGTGCATTCTCTAAGAGCAAAAATTCTCGTTGTTCTACTTTTTGTAAAGACCAACCTAGCTAGCTTAGCTTCTCCCTACATAAACAATGCAGAGGAATGTGGAAAGGCAATGACCACCTGTTGCAATGCGACAGGGAGTAAAACATTGCCTTTGTGTGATATATATAGAAGCAGGCTGTACTGGTTTGCAATTTTTTTTTAAGATGTAAACTAATTAATTAAGCAAATTAACTACATATATCTAAAACAATTAATGATGGTTCATCAAAAGAGATGTTTAGATTAATTTGGTGTTGTATGACTGCTGAAGGATGCATGCATGCGAGGTTGGCTTGGTTTTCATTAGCATGGGTTAGTTAGGTATATATATATATATATATATATATATATATATATATATATATATATATATATATATATATATATATATATATATATATATATATGCGCATGTGTAGAATAAAGAATTAGTTATTCTACGCTCAGGCCAGCCCACCGTGCACCAACTAAGCCGCACATATGGAGCACCCAACAGGCCATTTCGGCCCACTAACCCACGATCTCCCACACGTGACATCACGCATCCAGTGCGCGCTATGACGAGGTTAAAAGTAATTGTGATAGCAATTTTACTATCGCGCGTATCATCGCGTTTATATTTTTTGCGATTGTTTCATACGCGCATGGTTGAATGTGCTAGTAAACTACAAGTGGAGTCTAGTAAATCTTTTTTAGTAAATGCACAGAGAGGTTCTTATTTGTGAGACTTATATCATTATGTTGCCCTTGTCGTCACTAAGCTAACGGTGAAAACCGTTCGTGAATCAGAGCTTCTAATCAAAAGTTATTTGTGAAAATAAGATAAGAAACATCCATATACAAAACAAGAAACTGATTGTTTGCTAGTTAGTTGTCTACCTGTCTGTACTAGTTGGCTAAGATGGCAGTAAAGTCATGTGGAGGTTATAGTAAATCTCTTTTAGTGATGCAGTAAATCTTTTTAAGTAAACGTATAGAGAGGTTTTTATTTGTGAGACTGATGTCATTCTGTTACTCTCGTCGTCACCAAGCTACTGGTGAAAATTATTCATGAATCGGAGCTTCCAATCAAAAGTTATTACAAAAATAAGAAAATAAACATTCGTATACAAAACAAGTAACCGGTTGTTTGCTAGTTGGTTGTCTACTTATTTGTACTAGTTGGCTAAAATGGCAATAAAGTCAAGTGGAGGTTACAATAAATCTTTTTGTAACAGAGCAGTAAAGTCATGCGGAGGCGATAGTAAATCTCTTTTAGCGATGCAGTAAATTTTTTTAGTAAACCCACAGAGAGGTTTTTATTTGCGAGACTTATATCATTCTGTTTCCCTCGTCGTCACGAAGCTACGGGTGAAAACCGTTTGTGAATTGGAGCTTCCAATCAAAAGTTATTGCTAAAATAAGATAAAGACACATTCACGTACAAAACAAGAAACCGATTGTTTTCTAGTTGGTTGACTACATGTCTGTACTAGTTGGCAAAGGTGGTAGTAAAGTCATATGAATGTGGTAGTAAATCTCTTTTAGCGATGCAGTAAATCTTTTTTAGTAAACACTCAGAGATGTTTTTATTTAACAGACTTATATCATTCTCTTACTCTCGTCGTCACCAAGCTACCGGTGTAAACCGTTTGTGAATCAGAGATTTCAATCAAAAGCTATTTGCAAAAATAAGAAAATAAACATTCGTGTACAAAACAAGTAACCGATTGTTTACTTGTTGGTTGTCTACTTGTCTGTACTAGTTGGCTAAGATAGCAATAAAGTCATATGAAAGTTGCAGCAAATCTTTTTGTAACAGAGCAGTAAAGTCACATTGAGGTTTTAGTAAATATTTTTTGTAACAGAGTAGTAAAGTCATATGGATATTGCAGTAAATCCTTTTGTAACAGACAGTAAAGTCATGCGGAAGCGATAGTAAATCAGTTGTAGCGATGCAGTAAATCTTTTTTAGTAAACACAAAGAGATGTTTTTATTTGTGAGATTTGTATCATTCTATTACCCTTGTCATCACCAAGCTACCGAAGAAAATTGTTCATAAATCGAAGCTTCCAATCAAAAGTTATTACTAAAACAAGATAAAGACATATTCATATTAAAAACAAAGAACCAATTGTTTCCTAGTTAGTTGTCTACTTGTCTATACTAGTTGGCAAAGGTGGTAGTAAAGTCATGTGAATATGGTAGTAAATCTTTTTTAGTGATGCAATAAATCTTTTCTAGTAAACACACAGAGAGGTTTTTATTTGCGAGACTATATCATGCTGTTACCATCGTCGTCACCAAGCTACTGGTGTAAACCGTTCGTGAATCGGAGTTTTCAATTAAAAGTTATTGCTAAAACACGAAAAGAAATATTCATATACAAAACAAGGATATGCGTGGTTTTTACTGCCAGATTGAATGATACCGAGACTTTTATCGCCGATTGCAATGCGTGCACATGTGTTGTACCGCCGATCCCACATAAAAATGTGCGAGCTAGCGCACCTCGTGTAGCATGGGGGAGCGTGGGCTGAGCGCCACGCGCAGTGCGGCCCACGCACAGAATAGCTATTCAGTGCTCGAACGCTGAATAGCACTACCGTGTGTGTCTATAGACACACACACATACACACGATAGCATTATTCTAGTCGAGTATAATAGCTTATATTGCGCGTAGGCCGCAGCATGGACCGCACGTCGCGCAACGCAACACGCTAGCCCACGATCCCCCACGAGCAGCCAACCAAGCGTCCACCAGAACTGACAATAAAACCCTAACGCCGCACCACGCTGCATAGCATGCTTCGCATTGCAATCGACAATAAAAATGGCGCGGGAGTGCCCTTTCTAGCAATAAAAATCGATCCCCCAGTTGCCCATGTCACCTGGATTTCCTACCACATCTATGCCATATTTTCTTTTTCTGCTGACTGCATGCAGTTTATCCCGTTGTTTACTGCTGTGGTGGATAGAGGACACCAGGCGTGTGAATGTGGTTTTACAGTTTTCTTCGCACTATATTATTATAAAATTCTCAAAGTATTACCGATGCTTGTTTGTTTGAGAATTACTGTGCGTGTGACTGTGTTTTACTGTATGTGAGAATTGCCTTTTACTGATATATATGTGCTATGTTACTATAAAAAGTCACAAAATATTACCGTAAAAACCAAAAAGTTACTATAATTGGGATTGTCCTTTTACTGGGTATCTAGACATGATCATATGTGGAATGAAATTTGTTTTACTGTTCCGTATGTGCTCTCTTACTGTAAATGTGCATGGTATTACTGATGATGGGCTGCTACACGTGTTACAAGGTTTTACTGTGTTGATGGTTGTTTTTTTACTGGTTATCCTCTGCATTTACTGTTGTCCGATGTTTTACTATCAAGCGGGATGTTTTTTACTGCATTTACATAGACATTTTACTATGTTACATGTTGCGACTAAAGTACATATATTCCCAAATTAAAAAAAGCAATGTCTTACAAACACTTTTACTACATAATCAAGTGAAAGTTACTGGGTGAATACACTGAAAACGTTTGGTTCATTGTTCGATGAAACAAAATTCTACTTTGACGTGCTGCGGTTAAGTACATATGTTCCCAAAGAAAAAAAAAACAAATGCCTTACAAACCTTTACTACATGACTAAGTGGATGTTACTGGATAGTTATTCAAACGTTTACCAGAATGTTTAAAAACAAAAAAAAACTACTTTGACATGTTGCGCGGCATGTACTTCTCCAATATATCAGGGAGGCGATTGACGTTGTTGACCTTATGGAACAACAAGTAGAACATCAGCTCTGCCTTGTACTTGTTCCCCTTGTCCTACATACATGTTGATAGCATGGTGTGTAAATTACTATGCATCCAATGTTATATTACTGGACTACATGAACAAAATTACTACTTACCGGTTCGATCATGGTGCATAGCTGTCAATCTTCGTCATCCCAAATTTTATGGCGAAGAACGCGCAGTTGTTCTCGAGAACCTGCTTTGAAGTGTCCATGTTGAACACCCTCTAATTCACAATGGTAGGGGATTTCCCGCCAGTCACGGCTTGGAGGGCATCACATAGACGTGGGATGATCTTGCTGCTAACTAGATGATGGTGATCGGCCGTAAGAACACCGTGGATTTACTTAAAGCTTGTATCCATGCCATGTTTTAGTGGTTCCACACATACCAGCACTGGAAAACACAAATTGGGGGGTCAACGGAGGTAACTCTAATGTGCGAAATTGGGGAAATGTTTTAGCGAACCTAAATATTTCCACGCCGCGAGTGATATGAAACAATGCACGGAGATTTTTTTTGCTCATACAGGGTGGGAGGGTGCTAAATATGAAGATCACCTCTGATCCTAAGGGGAATGGGGTTGATTTTTTTTAGGGTTGTAGCGCCACTGGAAAGAGAAATTCTAAATTTGCTACAATGTAGAGAATCCCAAACGACGTGGACCACCCACGTAATATATGCAACTTCGCGCACTGGCGGTTTCTGGAAAAAATCAAAAACCTCAAAACGATTGATAGTTACTCGGTAGTAAAATCAGATATAATATTTACTTACATGCACATACCAAATTACTGCTAAGCGTTGTTGCATTTATTGCACAACCAATTTTACTAAGCCGCTCGTTGGAGTTTACCGCCACATTCCCAAGCAACTCTCGTCCTACCAAGTGACGTCATCTTGGGCCTTGGGGTCCGTTGCACACGAAAAAACTAGGGGCGTGCCTGCAACACCCCATGAGCACTCCAATAATTGAAACCGTCGTGTGATACGCGATAGTAAAAATGAGTATCACATTTACTTTCACAAAACATTACAATTTACTGCCACATCCCGATGTGGCACGTCTTGGGGGGATCAGGATCACTGGCCCATAATTGTATATACACTACTATGTAACTGGGCGTAGAATATCTATTCTACGTGTCAGTTGGCCCACTGCGTCAGACGGAGTGCGTGCCCACCAGCGAGTCACGCAACCCATATCAAGAGTTATGGGTCAAGAACCCACAACCCCCACGTGCTACTGCACATGGTCAAGACGTGCTACAACGGGATGTGGCCGTAAAGCGTAACGAGTTGTCTAGTAAACTCGTGATTATAGTAAAACCAACTTCGACTGGTAGTAAATTATGTTGTATGCGAAAGTGAATGTGATACTCATTTTTACTGTCACACATTACACGGTGGTTTCAATTTTTTGATTTTTTTAAGAATGGCAATGCGGGAGGGGGTGTGGGGAAGTTGCATATTTCCAGGGACGCTTGGGTATTCATTCCTCTCTCTATATACGGAGTCAATTGTAGCATTTTATGGGCCACGACCCCAAGACATCACGACGATGTCACAAGCAGCACAAGAATGGCTGGGACGTGACAGTAAACTCCAACGAGTAGTCTAGTAAAATCGGTAGCGCAATAAAAGCAACGATACTGTAATATCCCGATTATCATTAGTGAGTGCAATAAGATTAGAGAAGGAATTAAGAGAATGAAAATAGAAAAAAAATCAAAATTTAGAGGGGAATGGGCTGCAAACCAAAAGTCAAGCGAGGGGGAAAATCAGCCCTTTTGGCCCATGGCCCATGGGGGAAACGGCCACCAACAAAAGGAGGGGGAACCCTAACCTGCACGGTAGCACGCTACTACTATAGTACCCACCACCACTACAGTAACTCTAGCTGCTATAGTAACCTCCCACCCTTAGCCCTTGCTACCATCTTGTTCTTGTGTGCTTTCGGCCAAGGAAGAAGAAGAAGGAGGGGAAGGGAGAAAGGAGGAGAAGAGGAGATTCTTTGGGAGATTGATCATCATCTTCCTACAAGTCTTCAAGGGTAACTAAGGGTTTTCTTCACTGTTTGATTCATGTTAGATGCGAATTCGATTAGGTTGATTGGATCGATCTTCCTGCTGCTAGTAGATCTGTTCTGTCCAGTACCTTGTGCGATGATTTTCATGTGTTTAGGTTATGAATTTGAAGATCCCATCTCCTAGTGATATGTGAGGTTCGTTATTAGCTTTCAGTGGACGCAAATATCATTGAATTCCAATATACGGTTTGAAAGTTACGATAGATTCTTTTCTACTGTACTGAAAACCTCACGTGAATTAACTGTCAATTTGTCTATTAAGTTATGATTAAGTTAAAGGCAGATTCAGAGTTTCCACCCAACTAGGTTGTTGTAGTATTTTTCATATCTTTTCCAGAATGTTCAAGAACACCCTAATCGGAGTTGTAGAATGAAAGTTATGATCATTTCTTTACTGTTGTCTGTTTCTGCTAGGCAGAATCTGTGTTAGACTTTCATCTAATTGTTAGCTTAATATTTTGGCCGAATTAGAGGATTCACCCAACTAGTTTAATGTGGTTATTTTCGTTATATTTCCATAGGATCTAGGTTCACTCCATTTCGAGTCTCAGATCAAAAGTTATGAGGTGTTTAGTACCGCTATCCAGTTTATCGTTCTACTAAACTGTCGGGTTAATTGGATAGATTAACCATGTGAACATTGGGTTTAGATTGATGCGACTAAGCGTTTCGAGTAGCGTCCTATTCACGTTGGTCCTTATTTCAAGTAATTCAATTGTGTAGGAGGAGAAGGTTCAAGATTAGTGGTTACGTCCTTGCCTCCTGACGCATCGCAGTTCGAAAAGCAAGTACAATTGAATTGTCTTGTTTGATGTTTTGTTCTACTTGATTGGTGATTATGAAATGGGTAATTCCATTATCTCTCGTTTCCCTTCATAATTGGTAAACCATGATTATTCGGTGGTATGTTTACGTTCGAAATATTCATTCGTTCCTTTTTTCATGTTCATCCACAAGAGTGGGTAGTGAAGTCCTATTATTCCAATATGGGCAAGTACATTGTGTAATGTACTGTTGTTGTTTGTTTATAGTGTTTTATGTTCATACCATGAATGAGTGCTATGGTTGGCGAGTAGGTTTCATTGATTTCTTTTTCGTTTCATGTATGTGAATTATGCTTCTTGAGCTTCCTTCTTACAAATTCACGTATCCATTCATTCATACATTGTTCATGATTTACCCACGGGAGTGGGATGTAAAGACCCATCAATTCCGGTATGGGCACGTAAGACCTACCATTCCAATGTGGGCAGATTTGGATCCCCGTATGGAACGTTCTTCATACGGGCCTTGGATCCCCACATTTTGTTAAATACAGACCTAAGTGAACACCGACGGGTGTGTCACTAGCTATACCGGTATAAGTAGAAGTGGAGTTCATGCATTTCATCCATTCATATGATTTCATCCATTCTACCTTCGATTTCTATTATGTGATATTGCGTTCTTATTCATCTGTTCTACTTTCGCATTCTATTTTCGTAATTGATATGTTCATATTCAGTATGGTTCGCTTTATTTTGTTGTACTTGCTGAGTCATGAACTCATTCTTGCCGTGTTTATTTGTTTTAGGTAACCATTGAAGATGGTATGCATGGGAGGGCTTAGTCATGTGGATCACATCATTCACTTCACATTCTTTCTTTCACTTCACATTGTTCACTATTAACCATATGAACTTGTTCTTTCCAATCATTCGTTAAGTATTGGATTATAATAAATGGAGTATGTTATCCTTCATTATGTTTATGATTGATTCAATAACTGCATGTGATCCTTGTTTAGATTATTGATAGGAATAACTTAATTGACTCAATATACTTGGATATTTAGAGAATGTGATTTGTCGATGAATTCAGATTAAATTCCTACATTTGTTCCATTAGATGTTGATCTTTATTAGAGATTAATTGTTATATTGTTAAAATTATTTCGCATTGTTGTTGTATGTTAATCTTTTAGGTAACATCTTGGTTTTCGAATAGCCAGAGTGTTACAAATACCTTGCAATAATTTGGGATATATATACAAAAGTAATTATTATATCCATTTTTACTACCGAGCAACTCACAGTCATTTCAATATTTTTTGATTTTTTACAAAAAACGCCAGTGGGGCAAGTTGCATATATTATGGGGATGGGCCACAACTTTTGGGATTCTTTGCCGCTATAGAAAATTTAGAATATCTCTCTCTGACGGTGCTACAATCCGTGGTGAAATTGTTGGCTCTCCGGTAATCTCCACCGGCCCCCATTCTCATCAAGATCAGAGTCGGTCTTCGGCTACACCCCCACCATGTACGTACCCCATTATGAGCAAAAAAACTCCATGCATTGTTTCCTTTTTCTCGCTGCTGGGAAATACTAGGGTTTCAACCGAAAATTTCCCCAATTCCGCACAATCGAGTTCTCCCCGTCACCCCCTCCCCGCCCCTCACCCAAATTCATATTTTCCAAACGCCGGTGCGTGCGGAACCACTAAATCATGGCATGGATACTTCCTTTGAAGTAAATACACAACATTCTTATAGTAAATCTCATGATTTTTATGTATTTTTCGATACGTCAGTAAATAAATGAGGACATTGTAACATCCCAATTTTCAGAGCTTAAAAATCTTTTAAATAGTTAGTAGGAGAAAATTCACCATTTGAATTTTATTTGATTTTAATTTCAAAAGCTTAATTTTGGACTTTACAATCAAAAACATTTAATGTGAATAATCCCAACATGAACATTAGCCAAAACTATTTTATTTGGGTTCTATGTGCTCAAATATATTTTCTAGATTTTTCTAGAATTTTTTCTGAGTTCATTTGCTATTTTCTATTGCCCTTTTGAATTTACGGTAATTTATAAAATAGAAAACCTATTTAAAACCTCGTAAATCCTCTAGGCCGAATTCCCAAGCCTCGGCCCGTTTCTTCGCCCAATCCCGTGAGCCCAGCTCACGCGCGCCAACGCCGACATGTGGACCCCACCTCGGCCTCTCTGCATTCCCTCTCTTTCCGCCGGCGCCCGATCATCCTCCACCGTTCGATCAGGGATGGACGGTTGGATGTGCACGATCGATTCGGGCTGCCCGAACGTCCCACTGATTGTGAGCCGTTCGATCTCGGACGGACGATCAGATCTTCGGAGTCCGTTTCACGGTCGTACCGTTTCACACGCGCCCGCGCCGAGCCACCGTCACCGACAGGTGGGCCCCGACCGCCACGTCATCGTCGTCTCCGACGCGGACTCTACCTTCCGTCCGATTTCTCCGCCGCCGCGCCGTGTCCTTCGCGGACTCTCCCTCCTCCGTGGCTATTTAAGGCCCGCGCCCGCGTCAGAATCTCCGCACCGCCTCTCTCCTCCAAAACCCTAGGGCTGCCTCTCGGTTTGCCGCCATCGGGGAGAATCGAGCCCTTCAACCTCGGCGCCGCCGCAACCTTCTCCGCCATCTCGCACCGCCGTCGGTGAGCCCCAGCCTTCCGCGTCACCAGATTCGAGGTCGCCGTGGTGTGTTCGACCCGGTGCGCGCGAGATCTTCGCCGGAGGAGCCCCGCATCGCCTCGTCGCCGTTCAACCGCGCCGCTCCGCCGCCAACCGTGGCGCGCCGCAGCTTTGGTCACCACCGGAGCCACGGCCGTGTCACGTGTTCGCGAGTGCGAGGATTCGGTGCTACCCTCGTTGCCGCCGCCGCGTGGCGAGTCATCGTTGTCGTGACACGGCCGGCAAAACTTCGGCGCAAGAAGCCACCGTGTCCCGCCAGCTCGGCTACCACGTCGGCCTCTTTGCTCGCGTGTCGCCGAGTCACCGACCGTCCGCGACCGCGTGCCACCTCTGCCAAACCCTAGACCCAAGCCCGTGTAGATCTGTTCCACCATAAGCCGAGCCACTGACTCGTGGGCCCCACGTGTCAGTGTACTGTTCCATGGACTCGTACACCCGTAGACCATGAACCATCTTCGTGGACCTGGTCCATGGACCGAGGGTCCCACTGTCAGCCTCTTAACCTTTTCTCAGGATTTGTTTTATTTCCGAAAAACCCCTGCTGACGTCAGCATGCGTCATATTCCGGAATTTCCAATAGGAAAATAATTCGGGAAAATCCAGAAAATCCAAATTAGGGTTTCTTTTAGATTTCCAATCTTCCAGAGCTCATAACTTTTGCATCCTAACTCCGATTGAGCCCATTCAAATTCCTAAATTTGTCTAAATTCAAGCTCTATTTATCTGAGATTTTTATTTAATTTTTGGAGTTTGTTTTGCCTCTGTTATTTATTTGTTTTGTTTATTTTTGTTTTGTTTTTAGTAGACGTCGATTAGTCGGAAATTTTGTGGAAGAAGGAGCACCCCAAGATCAAGACCAGTACATATACCTTTTCCATGGCAAGTCATACCTTTGATCATCTTGAACCCAGTTTTCAAATTACTTTGTGTTAAATTAATGCATTCTACTTTAATTATTTATTTAAATGCTTTGGGCATAGTTATTATCCAAATTGTTATCACACCTTGGCCTTGTATGTCATAATTCCTTGTCACCCTAGATTGGTTATTAGTTGGTAATATTATAGCACCAACGTGGGTTGGTTAGATGCGAGTACAATTGCTTAGCCATGCTACGAGTCTCACATCTCATGTAAGTTGCAAATATTAATTATGACTAAGTGACTATGGAACTTTGTGTAAAACTGTGTGCTATGTGTTATTACTTTGTGATGGCATGTGTTGCACTAAAACCAACTAGGTGGTAAAGGACTTAGACCGAGGCAAGTGGTGGAGACGTGTGACATGGTGGTCTATGTGAGGGAATGATGGTCTTTGTGACTTAGTTAGAACATGGAAGTCTTACCTTGGTCAATTAAGGACTTAACTTTGTGCGCCATTGAATCGAGCCTCATCATGCGACCACATGTCCGGTATGGGACGGCCTAACTTAGTAAGTTATGGATTCTCGGCATTGATGTTCGGTGGATAGGTTAGGTGCGTGACAGGTGGAGGTGTGACTACTTGGTGGTTGCATCGCGGGACGATCGTCTTCCCCGTCCGGCGGTGTGTGTTATACCAATTCTATGTGAGTGGTATAGCGGTTTGTAAGCACACTAGGAATGCCAATGTTTGAGATGAAGTTTCCGAACTGTTTTGTTACGATTGGTGCTTGCTACACTAGTTGTATCTTGTGGGTAAAGTGTACAACCTCTGCAGAGTGTTAATCAATCTATTTGAATAGCCGTGTCCGCGGTCATGGACATGCTCGGGGATTTCACACGAGGGGTAGTTTTCATAAAAATGTGGGAATGGGAGCTGTGTGATTTAAGTCATATGGCTGTGTGAAAGAATTTGATTAGGCAATGTGTCTTTGTGGAAACAACTGTTAAATTAATATTGTTTATCTGTTTTGAATTATGCTTTCAATCTATTATTCATATTCAATTGCAAATGTTTCTTTTATGCAAAAGAACCACATAAGCCTTTTCTTTGGAATAAGCTTGCATCTATACATTGCATTCTGTGGTATGATTTGCGAGTACGGTTGTGTACTCACGCTTGTTGTAAAACTTGCGCCCAAACCTCTGTATGGAGGAGTCTACGCCGCTTTGAGGAGGAGTTGAAGGCGATCGTTTGTTAAGGTGCGGATCGATTGGTTGCTTGTGGTGAATTGGTGGGATCTACGCTGGAGTTATTTCCGTTCCGCTGCTGTTTATTTCCTGTTAGCCCTGCGTGGCTTAATAAGTGTAAACTCGACCATAAGGTCAAAACCCTTATTTGTTATTCAAATTAATCGTTTACTTTATTTATCGCTTGTGTGGGTCGATATTTACCTATGTTAACCCTGTGTGCACTAGCGTGATCCTGGACTAGTGCAGTATACACAGAAGGTTCCAGAATCGTAATTCTGGGTCCCGACAGACATCCAACGAGATCCCCTCGAAGGTGAAGAAGATAACCCTAAAGGACAACTAGTCGGCACTAGCAATTTTCGTGGACCCAACTCAACCTAGCCCTGCCGAAGTACAAACATCAGAGGTTCCCATCGCGCATCCACGCACGATTATTTCTTAGAAGAACCAGTCGGGCAAGAAGATGAAGGTCATCGAGCCAGAGGACGTCGTTTCCCTAACGTCCTTCGCGGAGACCGCAGTGGAGTCCAACCTGGTAAAGCGATGCATTCATACCAGTAAATCCTAAACAGGTTCTAGTAATTCGTTTTTGGTTTACTACACTATTAACATGATGACATTCATAGTAGTAATTTTGAGTAAAGTTTTAGTAATTATTTATTCATCGTGACAGTAAATCATGATTTAATGCGGCCATATTTAGCACACGGTCATATTGACGTCTGTTCTATTTTTCAAGTAGGCTACAGCAACAAGGAAGCAGGGACCATACACAACCTGCGTTAGGTGCGCCCTGCCCTCATCGTCTCGACCATCGGCAAGCTAACAATAGACCATATGACATGGTGCTCCATGTCGGCGAGGGCAGGTGCATCCTAATCACCCCCATGCCATGAAGTGCGTACTCAGGTTCTCGTGCGGTGCAAAGATGTAGCGATGGTGTCCCTGGTCGTAGGAATCGTTGAGCTCACTGAGCTAAAGCGACTGCTCGGGATGCCACTGAGCGGCAACATAAAAAATAGAGGATCTCCACAGGGGGCATGGATAGCCTGACGATCAGGTGCTTCTTCCTGGTCATCTTCAGCAAGCTGTTGTTCTCGGTGACCAACAACAACATCACGCAGAAGGACGTCGTGTTGACGAAGGACCTCGACAACTTCAATGACATCGACTAGTGCAAGACCGTCGTCGATGAACCGAGGGAGGTTACGCGCACCTGGAATAAAAGGAATGATAAGACCACCAAGTCCATTGGCAGATGTGCCGCCTTCTTGCTTGTAAGTAACGACACCCTTTTACTCTGTTTTTTTCATCAAGATCTTAGGCTTGACAGTAAATGTATAGACTACATTTAGTAATACATACACTAACGCACATTAAAATCTATCACATATTTACTACCTTGACAACCTGAGGTGTGTGCACAACATCGACGCCATCGAGACCCCACATGACGCATACTTCACATCCGTCCTCGTCGACAAGATCGTCGCAACTGACAGGGTGAAGGGTCCAGACGGAAGGACACCTTTGCAAGCTCAACGTGAGTGGTATACTCGTTATTAATTAGTAGTAATATAAGTCTTTTCGTTGTAGTAAAGTTCATCAGAAGAAACAGTAATTTACCGATAACGTTGAAATCACAAGGTCAGCTGAGGAGCAAGGAGCGGACATGCTATTGGGCTAACACGATGGCAAAGGCATAGTTGCAGGAGGAAGCTCTCCACGCCGCCATGAGGCAGTTCCCGAGCTTGATATGCACCATGGGCAATGCAAAGTAATGGCTTGCGATGGAGGTTGTGCAAATATTTTATGACGAAGCGGGGAAGGCGATGAGGCAGATCCAGAGGGCCCTGCAGAGAATCGAGACCGCGCAGATGAAGGTGGTCTGTGTGATCAGGGCGTTGCTCACACCAGGAGAGGCATTTGGAATGGCACCATCCGTCGACGAAAGCAGAAGGAATGGTGCAAGAAGGCACCGGCCACGGACATTGTGTTTGCAACCCCCACACCGATCAAAGCCATCTTCCCAAATGCAGTAGTGCCACCGACGTTGGACAGTGCACCCGCATCGCCAAGTTCGATCATGACCGTCCCCCCGGTCGTAGAGGCGTCACTGGCACTGGATGGCGCACCCACATCGGACGCGTTGGTCGAGATCGCCCTCCTATCCGTATCGACACGATTGATGTCGGATGGTGTGCCAGCATCCCCCACGTCATCGGGGCCGTCCCCTCGGGCCGTAGAGGTGTCGCCGATGTCGGACGGTGTGCCCGCGCATCCCACACGCCGGTCAAGAACATCATCCTATCCATATCAGCGCCAGTCGGTGTCGATCGGACCGTGCACCAGCATCCCCCACATCGGCCGAGACCGTCCCCACGACTGAAGCGGCACCGACGGTAGTCTACGTTCATGTGTCATCCCTTTTCCCTCTATCACAAGGCGAGGAGGACGCCGCAGGAGTTCCACCAGCCACCAAGCAAAGTAGGATATCCACAACACAGTAAAAACAACGTACTATACGCAGTAAATGGACGCACAAAACACACTAAAATGACAAGCTACATGCAGTAAATTGATATCCTCAATATAGTAGAATGACAATGTACATGCAGTAAAATGGCCGCCGTAATGCCTATCATAAAACATAGCATAGTGATATTCTACATGAAGTAAATGCCACCCCCCTTCAAACTCAGTAAAATGATAATCTACAGGCAGTAAATGTCTATCTTAAATATAATAAAAATAAAAACCTATATGTAGTAAATGTATCATCCTCTTTTATTGCTTATGTAGGCCAATAGGGCCTGGACGACATTGCTTTGAACATTGACAACATAATCGAGTCGATCAAAGCTGACGCGGTCCCGGAGCTGTACCTTGACATCACCACCACTAGGCAAACACCGAGCCACAGGCTGTAGAGAGACCTAGGCCACTGCCCACCATTCCGGAGCAAACAGAGGTATTGAATACAGTAATACCATCAAAGGGATAGAGTAAATTTGCTTACGTTTTGACAGTAATTTGAATTTTCCTTTTTGTGTAGCAGCCAGTAAATGAGGGTGCAAAGAATGCTCCGAAAGAGTTTTTGCCAGCCAAGGAGCCAGCGTTTGTGTCCACCGCTGTTGGCAAAAATAAAGTGGTGCAGGCAGACAGGTCCACCGCAGATAAGGTACATACGACTGATATCAGTAATTGTTTATGCACAAAACCTGTAATTTTAAGCATGCATAACAGTAAAATAGGATTCTTGTATGCAGAAGCTGCTATGCCCATCAAGCCCAGTATCCGACATGCGGGTGGCAAGTAGACAACGAAGCTGGACACCACCTTGACCAATTAGGTGGTGCCCAACAAGAAGACCACATCAAGGAAGAGCATGGCACCCTCAGGCCAAACGATGGATCTTGGCGATGCTAGTGTCTTCGGAAAGAGGATGACCAAAGCGCCCAGCAAGTTAGTGTCTCCCTTCAAGTGCTTTAGTAAGCGACCTAAGGTGCCGATTGACAGTTTTATGGAGGTGAGGGAACTGATATGCGCGGACGAGAGCTTTAAAAGGTAAGGCGGACGAGAGCTTTAAAAGGTAAGACGCCTTTTTTACCGATATCAACTGCATTTTTTTACTATCGCTCTGTCCCATTTTTATTGCCACTTGAGTTTCTTTTTTACTCTGATTCCCCTTGCCCCTGGATTGCAGTGAGTATTTGCTACAGTCCAGATAGATTTTACTTTTCATACATATGTGCTTTACTGCCACATGAGTTTCTTTTTTGCCCCTGGATTGCAGTGAGTATTTGCTACAGTCCAGATAGATCGGCGGGTGGACATCATGCATGTAAAACTGGTCAGTAAAGTTGTGTATGCTTCAAGTAATATTGCATTTGGTCTTTCCAGAAAATTTGTGATGCCTTCTAGTAAAATTGCACTTGTCTTTCTAGTAAAACTGCATATGCCTTCCAGTAAATTTGCATTGGGTCTTTCCAGTAAATCACCATTGCTCTTCCAGTAAATCGAAATTTGTTTTCTAGTAAATCAAAATTTGGTCTTACAGTAAAATTGCATATGTTTTCATCTTGCAGATTTTTCTTCTCATTCTACCAGCGTGCGTTGGTCAGTCTACTGCTTCAATATGGTGCATAAGCGTGTCGACGTGCTCAACTCCATTAACTACAAGAAAAAATGTACCAACCCGTCCGATCACCATGGTGTAGTCACCAAGAAGATCATCCAACGCCTAAGCGATGCCCACAAAGCTGTCACAGGTGGCAAATTCGTAGCCCTTTTGAAATGGAGGTTGTTTGTTATTGGCACCCCGAAGTAGGTTCTCGAGAATGACTGCTCGTTCTTCACCATGAAATTCATGGAACTTTATGTAACAGCTCAAATTTGAGTTCTTGAAATTTGCTTGAATTTTATGTATTTTCAAAAACTTTTGTTGTATTTTGTGAGTGTGCAAGAACTTGGTTGCTTTTCAAAAAGTGAAACCCAAATTCTTGCCCTAAATTGTGTTCTCTGTTTAAGAGTGCATGAAAATATTTTATATTTTGGCATGATTTTGAACCATTCCTGGTTTTTTTAATAGTTAAGACCCCATCCTAAAACCAGTAGAAACAAATTAATTTATAAGAAAAACAGAAAGCTGATAAATTAGTGGCGTTAATTTTATTAAAAACTAGCTAAAGTCAGGAGCCTCGCCAAACATTTTCATAATTTTTGGATCTCGTTTGCGATATTTCAAAATTCCTCAAACCTTCAGCCCTTTTCATAAATTCCAAAATCTATTTCATTTTCCCGTGCTCCTCCTGGCCCGAAAGTCAGCTGTAGCCCACCTCCTCTCACTCCAACCCTACACCGCCACAGACCACACCACCCGCCTCACTCCCCTGCAACTCTCTCTCTCTCTCTCTCTCTCTCTCTCTCTCTCTCTCGCGGATGCCACGGCTCCACCTGCTAGCTCCCTTTGTCCACCTCGCGCTCTCCCCCGCTGATCGCCAGCACGCCGTGCCAGCTCGCCCCCGGTTTGCGACCGTCATCCATGGTTTTCCTCGCCTAGCATGGCTGTCACCTGTGCCTCACCGTCACCCTCCTAATGCCACAATAGCCAGCCACCCCATTGTTGTCACTTTTTCTCTGTACGGGCGAAGAATAGAGAGCGTACTCTCATTTTCTCACCACATCTAATTTCTTCTCGCCATATTCTAGTGATCTTCTCCGTAGTATTAAAGTATCATGCTGGACTAACCGTAGGTCTATGTCTGGACTGACCGGACCTCCGGGTTAAGTGACCCGGTCAGCTTTTTCCGGAGAAGTGTTTTTTTTTTGTGTCTTGCTACTATTTCTAAAGCCGGTCTGACCGCAAGTACTACCCTGGTCTAAAAGGATCCCCAGTCTATCAGAGCGGTAAGCTTTTTCCAGTAGCATGTTTTTCTCCATTTTTGGATTTCTTGAACCAGGTATGACCTGACCCTGAATGGGCGGTTTGACTAGACTAGTCTCAACGGATAGTTCCGGTGCATTAAATGCAGTTCAGTCGACCGTTATTTCTTAGCCTGGACTGATCGGCCATATATTGGTGGTCTAACCAGACTTGTTATTTTTACATGATTTGGTGCTCTAACGGCTAGTGTAGTGGGTGGAGGCTATAAATACCTCACCATTGCAGCAAGAGAGCTTTTAAGAACCTCATTGAATACTCTTGAGCCCTTTGCTAGTTCTTCCACTCTTTGAGATTATTAAAATCATCTTGCAAAGGTTGTTTAGGTTTTTCCAAGTGCTTTGAGTAGAGTTTGATCTTTGTGGCACTTGAGCATCTTCAATTGAAGAATCATTGGTTTATTACTTTTGGATATTGTCGTCTCCTAGATGGTTCAGAGTTGCGTCGGTGATCTTCTCAAAGAAGCTTGTGAGAAGACCTGGACATTTGTGAAGGTTGGAGCTCACCTATCTGGAGTGGAGAAGAGCTAACATTAGTGATCGAGGAATGTCCTCATATGGAGCTGGCTTGAGTTGTTCAAGCTTCCTCAACGTGGATTAGTAAAGATCGGCAAGTCTCTAAGACCACGGAAAAATATCGTTTGTCTCCATTGTGTGGTTTATTCTCTCGCTCTTTACTTTGTGAATTTACTCTTATAAGCAATTTGTTTATGTTGTTTAGGTTGTTTAGCTTACATTGAATAGTGCACTTAGAAAGCCCTAGATTATTTAGGTCTTAACTTGTGAAATTGTATTTCATCGCTTTAAATTGACAAAATTTGTTTTTAGCCAAAATATTTTAAAAACCGTCTGTTCACCCCCCTCTAGTTGGTTATCCTCGATCCTACACAATTGTCATCACTCTTCCTCATGACATCATCATCAACAACATCAGCCTCGTGGCCCTGAGCTCTCCTCAGCCCATGGCTGACCTCTGTAGCCTACGAACCATGTACATATTTATATACCAACAAAAAATACGTACTACTTTTTGTGGCAGCAACTAATCCATGCATGTATACATGTTAGCCTTTTAATTTGACTAGAGAAACATGTCACTACTCTAACTAGCAACAACGCCCTTAATTTGGCCTTTTAATTTTCTCTTATGGAGTAATTCCGACGTACGTCTTGAATTGTGTACGTATATTGGAGTTGCAAGACCATGTACAAAGCGTCCAAGGAGCGCACTTTGGGGAGGCGCGTGGCGCTGGATCGGAAGGAGGCGATGAAGTGGCTGGACAACAAGTGCTACCTTACCGTCGTTAACCACCTGGTCGGCGCCTGCTTCATCGTCGGTCTCACGCTCGTTTTCGTGCACCAGGACATGCAGCGCGAGCTCATGTTCCTCGAACGTGCGGCCGTCGTTGGTCACAAGGCTGCGGCCAGCATTCTCGGTCTCCTCCTCTACATGGCCGGCGAGGTGCGAGACGTTGGGAAGCAATACATCAACCAGGTCAAGGGCGAGCCGGCCAGCAGCGGGTGCGAGATGGCCAAGAGGACTAACCGAGAGTGCAGGCGGTGCCAGAGGCTCGCTGCGGACGCGGTCCAGGAGGCGGCGTTGAAGAAGATGGCCAGGCCGCTGGGCCAGGTGCGGGCGCTGTCGGAGGGTGGCCACTGGTGCACGAGCACCGACTGCGACGTGACGGAAGGGTGGGACGACTACGTCATCTTCTATAGTAACGATTGTAGGATTAGGTATGAGTACGCCAAGTTCTTTGCACAGGTGTTGAACTACTTGTCGTAAATTTAGCGGTTTAGTGATACTTAACATAGATTGTTTTAAGAAAATATTTTATAAGAAGCGACTGGACACGTTGAAGTTAATGTCTATGTTGAACATGTTAACTGAATATTTTTTAGCTATAGATGGAAGGAATAAGTCCACTTTACTCCCTCCAACTATCAAAAAGTCTAGTTTACCCCCCCTGAACTTCAAAACCGGTTATTAAACCCCCTAAACTTGCGAAATCCGGTCAGTAAAACCCTCAGGTTAGTTTCACGTGGCAATTTTGCACACGTGGCATCTCATTTGTCCCAGTCAGCATGTATATGTCCCAATCAGCATGTATGTGTCCTAATCATCTCCTCACCTCCCATTTCTTCTTCATCTCTCCCTTATTCTCCATGGAGATGCTTCGGTTGAAGCCTCTGCTGGCACCACCTCTAGAGCTCGAGGCCCTCCACCTCCCCTCCACCTCATAGTCCCCCCAATTCACAAGAACACTAGTAGTAACAATATTATCCATCACAAAACACATCACAAATCAACTCCCACGACATCACCAAAACCAATAGCAACCCACATCCATCTGCCTCCCCACGCATGAGAAGCAACAAGCATCACAAATCAAAAATAAATCAAGCCTTAAAAATTGAAACCGTAGAGAAGAAATGAATTAAGGGGGGGAGCCACTTCTCCCCCAAAACCGGCCATGGGAGCCAAGTGGGGAGGACCAAGCCAAGCGGGGTCGGCCATGGGAGGACCAGGCCAGGGGCTGTGCCGGCCAAGCCAGGCCAGGAGCAGCGATGCGCATATGGGGCTGGGCCAAGACGGCGCGGGTGGCAGTGGGCCGGCGGTAGGGAGCCAATGGCGAAGGCGGCGCGGAGAGAAGAGCCGGCAGCGCCGGCTACTAGTGGTCAAAGGGGAGGTGCCGGGTAGGAGGCACCATAGAGAGAGAGAGCCGACCGAGTGAGAGGAGGCGGTGCCAGCCACTGGAGGCGTGTGAGCGCGCAGGATGGCGGAGGCGGCGCAGGGAGCCGTGATCGGGCTGGCGGCCGGAGGAGGAGGCACCATGGCGCAAGCTTCGGTGGAGAGCAAGCTCCAAGAGGTAGAAATGGAGATTAGGGAGGGGAGATAGAATGGGGAATGGGATAAAGGAAGGGAGATTCATGCAATCCGGTTGAAGAATTTGTTTCACCAAAGATCGATGACGTGTGGGCCAAATATTTAAGCTCTGGAGTTAATGGATCTTAGTGATGTCATTAAGTCTATGATAGTGGGACCCAAGGAGTTAATGGTAGTCAAAAACCCATGGACCAGTGCATGTGGGCTCGGTCCACGCACTGTGGCTGTGAACCAAGCCACTGTCCAGTGGGACCCACTTGCTAACTGGTACAAATGAGATGCCACGTGTGCAAAACCACCACGCAAAACCAGCTTGAGGGGTTTACTAACTGGATTTCGCAAGTTTAGAGGGTTAAATAACCAGTTTTGAAGTTCAGGAGGTAAACCAGACTTTTTTGATAGTTGGAGGGAGTAAAGTGGACTTATTCCTAGATGGAACTATCACAGGAGGTTTAGTTGCACAAACCATCTGTGATATGTATCACAGATATGGTTCTAAAATAAAACCGCCTATGATATGTATCATAGACGGTTCTAAAATAAAACCGTCTGTGATAGGTATCACATACTGTTCTAGAATATTCCCGTCTGTGATAATAGGATAATCAGATATCGTTTATGTTTAAAACCATTTGTGATAATGACAGGCCTGTCTCTGATATGCGGCTGCTTTGAAGAAGATGGCGGGTACACCTAAGAAAGCACCCAAGCCCACCACGAAGCATGATTTTATTTTCGAGGGGTTGTCCACGCAACATGAGGAGGATGAGACAACAGCCACAGACTACTTTATCGAACCTGACACACTGGAGTGTATGATTACCTGGTGCTCTCCTAGCAGTCATGCTTCTTGAACTCTAGTGTGTCAGGTTCGATAAAGTAGGCTGCGGCTGCTGTCTCATCCTCCTCATGCCACATGGACGGCCCCCCGAAAAGAAAATCATGCTCCGTGGTAGGCTTGGTTGCTTTCTTAGGCATACTCTCGCCGCCTTCTTCAAAACAACTACATATCAGAGACAGGTCTCACCACACTCAGATCTGTCGGGATGACCAGATATGTAATGGCGCATAACATAGACGGTTCTTGTCAAAAACCGTTTGTGATAAGTATCATAAATGGTTTTAAATAAAAAACCGTCTGTGATATTAGTGACGGTTCTATTTTAGAACAGTATGTGCATTATCACAGATGGTTCTCATATTTAAAACCATCTGTGATATGCACCAATAAATATTTGGTCATCTTGATAGATCTGTCTGTAGTGAGATCTGTCTCTGATATGTGGGTGTTTTGAAGGAGGCGGCTGGCTCTGGGGCGTTTAGTGAAATAAATATCGTAGATTTGCAAGTGTGCACGGCATGATCTAAGGTACATTAGTATTCCTTTTTATTTCTCATCAAACGAATTAATTGAATGTCATATTGTTCTGAAAATCCTAGCTATTTTTAGCATGATATTGGGGAAACTCCTTGCTATTATTCAAACAAGCATGAAACGTATGCTTGCATATTCGTCCATAGGGCAAATTGGATATGTAATTATTGGAGTAATTGTTGAGACTCAAATGATGGATATGCAAGCATGATATATATATATATATATATATATATATATATATATATATATATATATATATATATATATATATATTGCTTCATGAATATTTTGTAGCTAGCTACTTCAGGAGCGCTAATCTAATTTAACACTATAATTTGTTACGTGCATAGCGTAGATGAACCGAAGTTGAATGTACGTTGAGAACGTGTGAGTGAAGAGTACATTGATGACGTGTCTACTTTTAGAAGAGCTGACGAGCAGGATATGTTGAAAAATGGGATAAAATTTATGTATGATCCATGCATTGACTACGATAATATGAAGATGTTTACCAACCCAGCGTAGATCGAAGCACACTTAATTCAAAGGGGTTTCAAAGAGGGGTATACATGTTGGACTAGTCACGGTGAAGAGCAGATTATACCAGAATGAAGAACATCGTCGAGAGAGACAATGATATGCCGGATGTGGACTGTGCTTTCGATGAGGGTAGGTCGCACGATGACAATCTGGATCAGATGCTACATGATGCAGAAGAGAACTATAATGAGAGAAAGTTTGGTAAACTCGAGGGCTTAATGGAGGACTCGGAGAAACCTTTGTTCCCGGGCTGCAAGCCAGAATACACAAGATTGTCATCCGTGCTTGAGCCACTGAAACTGAAGGAAAGCACTGATTGATCCGACAAGAGTTTCACGGCGTTGTTAGGTCTCCTAGCGGACATCCTTCTAGAGGGAAACGTGTTACCCAGAACCACATACCAAGCCAAGAAGATTCTTTGTCCATTGGGCATAGAAGTAGAAAGAATACATGCATGTCCGAACGATTGTATCATCTACCGTAAAGAGTATGCAGACATGCATGTATGTCCGGTGTGCAAAGCATCCCGATACAAGCATAAGAATCACTCTGATGATGGCGAGGGCATCGAGGTGAAGCAAGGACCTCCTACTAACATGTTGTGGTATCTACCTGTAATTCCCCGTTTGAAGTGTTTATTTGCGAACCGAAAGGAGGCAAGATTGCTACGTTGGCACTCGAAGGAGCGTAAGAAAGATAGAAAGCTAAGACTCCCTACTGATTCTGCCTAGTGGAGAAACTTCATTGGAGCTTTGAAGACTTCGATGCAGAACCGAGGAATATAAGGTTTGGGTCGAGTACAGATGGAATGAATCCTTTCAGTAGCATGAGCAATCGACATAGCACCTAGCCCATGAATCTATGTATGTACAACCTTCCTCCTTGGCTATGTATGAAGCGAAAGTACATTTTGATGTCACTACTTATCCAAGGGCCAAAGCAACCTGGGAACGATATTGATGTGTACCTAGCACCATTGCTGGAAGATCTTATGACACTGTGGAACGAAGGGGTATAAGTATGGGATGCATACAAACGAGATTACTTTACGCGCCATGTTGTTCTGCACCATTAATGATTTTTCTGCCCTCGATAACCTATCAGGGTTTAGTACAAAAGGAGCCAAAGCCTGTCCACACTGCTTACATGATAACGAGAGTGTGTGGCTAAACAACTCGCACAAAACTATGTACATGTGTAACCGTAGGTTCCTTCCCAAGTACCACCCGTATCGCAAGATAAAGAAACCATTCAACGGAAATAAAGAGGATAGTTCAACTCCAAGGGCTTTTAGAGGGAAAGAGGTATATGATATGGTTAAGGATATCGATGTTGTGCTTGGAAAGAGACATAAATTAATGACCCGTTAGAAGAATATCTAGAAGAAGCAATTAATTTTTTAGGACTTACCTTATTGGGAGCAATTAGAAGTCCGCCACTGCATTGACGTCACGCACGTGGAGAAGAATGTATGTGATTACTTGATTGGTCTCTTACCGAACATTCGTGACAAAACAAAGGATGGTGTCAACGCACTGCGTGACTTGGTTGATATGATCATAAGGACCGAGTTAGCACTGAAAGAGACCGATAAAGGACGAATGTACCTTCCCCCAGCTTGCTACACTTTATCCAAGGTCAAGAGAAAGGAACTGTGCCAGAGCTTCATGGTGTGAAAGCTCCGTCTAGTTACTCCGCTAGCATGAAGAAACTTGTTTCTATGGAAAATTTGAAATTAATTGATATGAAGTCTCATGATTGTCATGTTCTGATGACACAAATGCCTCTCATTGCAATTATAAGTATTTTGCCAAACAAGGTCCAAATAGCAATCATGAGGCTGTGTTATTTCTTTAACTCAATTGCTCAAAAGGTCATTGATCCCGAAGGACTAGATGCTCTTCAGGCCGAGGTGGTGACGACTCTATGCCATCTTGAGATGTATTTTTCTCTGTTATTTTTCGATATCATGGTATATCTCATTGTTCACCTTGTGAAAGAGATAAAGATATATGGCCCTATGTTCCTACGACATATATACCCTTTCGAGAGGTACATAGGAATTCTCATGTCCTATGTTCATAATCGATCTCGACCAGAGGGCAGCATCATCGAAGGTTATACAACTCAAGAGGTCATTGAGTTCTGCGTCAACTACATGGCTCAGGTGGAACCGATAGATGTGCCTCTATCTCGTTATGAGGAGAGGCTGGAGGGTATCGAAACCATCGGAAGGAAAGCAATCACTCCCGATCTGGATACGTATGCTTAAGCCCATTTCACAGTCTTGCAACACATGACCCAAATATCCCCGTACATCAACGAGCCCAAAGATATGGTACACCAACAGAAACTAGGCCGGTCGGAGGTTTGGATCACGCGAGAGCACAACCGTCGGTTCAACAAATGCTTAAAGGTGCGAATCACTGGGAGGTCATCAAGTGATGATATGCTATGATGGTTGCGCAAAAGGGCCAAAATTTACAATTGTGATATGTCAAGGATACGACATAAATAGGTACACATTTTATATGACAGCTCAGGATAGGAAGAGCACAGTCTAAAATAGCGGTGTTCGTATAGATGCGTTTCACGAGTAGTTCTATATCGTTGGGCCGAACATAATGAAACGTGGGTTGAGCTCCTACTATGGGTTTGTAGAGGAGATTTGGGAGCTTGACTACGTACTTTTCAAGATCCCCCTATTTTGGTGCCATTAGGTCAAACTTCCACAGGGTGTGAAGGTCGACAAATACAATGTCACTACTATGGACCTCGAATGTGTCGAATACAAGGACGAATCATTTGTACTCGCTAAGCAAGTTGTTCAAGTTTTTTTATGTAATGGACCCGGCAAATAAGAAACGCTACGTAGTTCTTCATGGAAAAAGAAGGATTGTTGGAGTTGAGAATGTCATAGACGAGGAAGAGTACAATCAATTTGACGAGTTGCTTCCTTTTGGAGATGGCATCAAGCTCGAGAAAGAACCCAGTGGGGAAGCTAGCTATATGCGCATCGATCATCATGAAGGGCTATATGTTCCATTGTAATTAAGAAACTCGGCATGTAATTAAGAAATTATTCCATTGTAATTGATTTAGTAATTAAGAAATTATTCCATCTATGATTGTATCTGCTTTCTTATTTTCAGAGGGTATGGCTAGCATTTCCTAGGGTGGTTTAGTGGAACAAACTATCTATGATATATGTAGCACAGATGGTTCTATCATAGGCACCAAAACATTTTGCCTCCCGCGCACACGTCCAAAAATTTCCACCGTCCTGCACTGTAACATCCCAATTTTCAGAGCTTAAAAATCTTTTAAATAGTTAGTAGGGAAAAATTCACCATTTGAATTTTATTTGAATTTAATTTCAAAAGCTTAATATTGGATTTTACAATCAAAAACATTTAATGTGAATAATCCCAACATGAACAATAGCCAAAACTATTTTATTTGGGTTCTATGTGCTCAGATATATTTTCTAGATTTTTCTAGAATTTTTCTGAGTTCATTTGCTATTTTCTATTGCCCATTTGAATTTCTGGTATTTTCTAAAATGAAAAACCTATTTAAAATCTCAGAAATCCATTCGGGCCGAATTCTTTAACTCGGCCCATTCCCTTCGCTCGCTGTCACGGCCCATCTCCGACCCACCGCTCGCCGTGTATGCGCCGCCTCCGCCAGCGGCGTGTGGGCCCCACGTCAGTCTTCGCCCGCGCCGGCCGTCTCGCGCGCGGCGCGCCCGCCCGCCATGTTTCCAAGCTCGAGCTTCGTCCGGCAAAACACGTTTCCTTTTAAAACCTTTCTAGAAAACGTGCCAAATCTTATCCCCATCTCAACCGCACCTATTGCCGGTAAAATCATATCCCGAATCTGGTTTAAAATCGGAAATCGAGCTCGTGTTCGTCTCGGACTCCTTTTAGGGTTTTTGCGCGCCGCCTCTCTGCACCCTCCCGACCCCCTATAAAAGGCCCCCGAGGATCGCCTCTCTCCCCGCATCAGAAACCCCCAAACCCCAGAACCCGAGAGCCCTTGCGCCGCTGTCCCCGCCGATTCTAGGGTTTTCACCGCGAGAACTCCGGTGAGCTCTTCCGCCGCCGTCGCTGCCGTCGAGCTCGCCGGCGCACCACCCGACATCGCACGCAGTATAAGCAATCTCCGGTGCCATCCACTTTGCGGAACCCGCGAGCCGCCGTCCGACAACAACCGGCGCCGCCGCTTGAGCCTCGCGCGGCCACCTCCGTCGTCCCGACCACCCGGCTCTACTTCATTAGGTTCGCAATAGCAAGGGCTACACGTTGGTACCACTCACCTCGCCGCGAGCCGCCGTTCGCCGTTGCCATCGGTCCCCGAGCGCCGCCGTCGTCGGGTCGGCGTGGCACGCCACCTCGCCGCCACCTCGGTGCGCGTCGGCCCTGTGCCCTCGTGTCGTCGCGTGGAGCCGTCGGCATCCACGTGCGCGCGCGCGGCGGCATGGTCCACCGGGTCCCGGCCCGAGGCTCGGTGAGACCAGGTCTACCGTGAGCGAGTCAGCGGCAGTGGGACCCACTGTCGTGCCGATTTTCATCCGTCGAACGTCCTCGGATGACGTCAAGATTGCGCAATAATCCGATTTTTCAATAGAAAAGTAATTGAAATTCTAAAATCGAATTAGGGTTTCTTTTAGATTTCCAATCTTCCAAAGCTCATAACTTTTGCATCCTAACTCCGATTGAGCCCATTCAAATTCCTAAATCTGTCTAAATTCAAGATCTATTTATCTGAGATTTTTATTTAATTTTTGGAGTTTGTTTTGCCTCTGTTATTTATTTGTTTTGTTTGTTTGTGTCTCGTTTATGAGTGAGCGTCGATCGTTGGGAATTTTGTGGAAGAAGGAGCACCCCAAGATCAAGATCAGTACATAGACCTTTTCCAAGGCAAGTCATACCTTTGATCATCTTGAACCAGTTTTCAAATTACTTTGTGTTAAATTATTGCATGATAGTTTAATTATTTATTTAAATGCTTTGGGCATAGTTATTATCCAAATTGTTATCACACCTTGGCCTTGTATGTCATAATTCCTTGTCACCCTAGATTGGTTATTAGTTGGTAATATTATAGCACCAACGTGGGTTGGTTAGATGCGAGTACAATTGCTTAGCCATGCTACGAGTCATCATCTCATGTAAGTTGCAAATATCAATTATGACTAAGTGACTATGGAACTTTGTGTAAAGCGTGTCTTTGTATGTTATTACTTTGTGATGGCATGTGTTGCACTAAAACCAACCGGGTGGTAAAGGATTTAGGCGAGGCAAGTGGTGGAGACGTGTGACATGGTGGACTATGTGATGGGAGCGATAATCTGTGTGGCTTAGTTAGAAAATGGAAGTCTTGCCTTGGTCAATTAAGGACTTAACTTTGTGCGCCATTGGCCGAGCCTTACTGATGCGACCACATGCCGGTATGGGACGGGCCTAACTTAGTAAGTTATGGATTCTCGGCATTGATGTTCGGTGGATAGGTTAGGCTATGTGATAGGGTGGAGGTGTGACTACTTGGTAGTTGCATCACGGAGGATTCGTCGTCCACGTCCAACGATGTGTGTTATGCATGGGCTATGTGATATGTATAACGGTTTGTAAGCACATCGAGTGTCAATGTTGAGATGAAGTTTCGAACTGTTTTGTTACGATTGGTGCTTGCTACACTAGTTGTATCTTGTGGGTAAAGTGTACAACCTCTGCAGAGTGTTAATCAAACTATTCGAATAGCCGTCCTCGGTCATGGACATGCTCGGTGATTTCACATAAGGGTTAGTTTTTATAAAATGTGGGAATGGGAGTGTGTGATCTCAATCATATGGCTATGTGAAATAATCTGTTTATTTGTGTGTCTTTGTGGAAACAAGCTGTTAAATTAATATTGTCTATTTGTTTGAATTATGCTTTCAATCTATTATCGTATTCAATTGCAAATGTTGCTTTTATGCAAAAGAACCACGAAGCCTTTTCTTTGGAATAAGCTTTGCATCTATACATTGCATTACGTGGTATGATTTGCGAGTGCGGTTGTGTACTCACGCTTGTTGTAAAACTTGCGCCCAAACCTACTGAAGTGGAGGAGTCTACGCCTGCTTTCGAGGAGGAGTTCGTTGAAGGCGATCGTTCGTTAAGGTCTGGATCCCAGTTGGTTGCCTGTGGTGAATTGGTGGGATCTACGCTGGAGTTTTCCGTTCCGCTGCTGCTTTATTTCTCTGTTAGCCCTGCGTGGCTTAATAAGTGTAAACTCGACCATAAGGTCAAAACCCTTATTTGTTATTCAAACTAATCGTTTACTTTAATTATCGCTTGTGTGGATCGATATTTACCTGTGTTAACCCTGTGTGCACTAGCGTGATCCTGGACTAGTGCAGTATACACAGAGGGTTCCAGAATCGTAATTCTGGGTCCCGACATGCACTGCCGATCACAGACGGTTCAATAATACAACCGTCTGTGATATGGTCACATATAATAGATGGTTCTATTATGGAACCGTCTGTGATATGGTCGCATATAACAGACGGTACTATTATGGAACCGTCTGTGATACGTTTCACAGACGGTTCCATAATAGAACTGTCTGTTATATGCGACCATATCACATATGGTTGTATTATGGAACCATCTGTGGTATCCCTTTATTAGTAGGACCCCACTAGGGTTCTTTCCCTTACTCCTCACTCGCCCGTCTCCCTCCCCAGTGCTCTTAACTCCTCACTCGCCTGCCCCTTCCCCTTCTCCCCGACGCCGACGCTGCCCCTTCCTCGACCCCAATGCTGACGCCGCACCTTCTCCCCGACCCCGACGTCAATGCCGCCCATCTTCCCATATCCGCTGGTCCCTACTGCTCCCTGACGCCGCACCTTCTCCCCGACCCCGACGTCAATGCTGCCCATCTTCCCATATCCGCCGGTCCCTACTGCTCCCTGACGCCGCCCTCCTGCTCCCCTACGCCACTCGTCCCTGCTGCTTCTATGCGCCCATCTCCCTGACGCCATCGGTCCCTGCTGCTTCCCGACGTCACGTTGCCACTCCCCGACGCCGCCCTGCTACTCCCCCTCCTCCATGCTTGTAGGTATTTCCTTGTACCTCATGGTTAATTTACTGCTCGATTATTGCTAGTACACGACACTTGTTTTTCTGAGACAGCATCTTTGGATATGCCTCGCCCGGTTCTACTCGGTGGCTTCGATTGCCATCTACTTTGTGAGTTGTTTCTGTTTATAGAAGTGCTTTACTTTGCATATATATATATATATATATATATATATATATATATTGTGCTAGTCTAAATCTAAATTTGGATTAATTAAAGTACTAGGAGATATTGCATTGTACTACTATGGGTTCAGTTTATTGCTCAATGATGATTTTTGTGATATTGTGAAATTAAGTTGACAACAAATCAGACTTGAGCTGCTAGGATTGCTTACTGTTGTTGGATTATATCTAATAGCTTGGTTCTATTGCTTTCTATTTTCGGTTGTGATTGATTTGATCATGTTATTCTAATCTCGTTGTTCCTCTGTTTGTCAAATTGCTTTCTCCTATTAGCCGAGTGGCTCACGTTGCTGAAATTAGTGATCTGTTTATTCTATCAAGTGATTAATCCTCAATCTGTTGATTGGTTTATGTTTTAATCAAGTGATTCTTGTGCATTGTTAATTCCATAACCTTCTGTTGACTGAAAGTAACTTTGCTATTTGAGATAATTCTTGACATAACGAGTAGAACATTAAATTCTGAGCTCATAATTTGATCCATTGTTATCATTTTTAATTAGTGAAGAATCCTGACAAAAGTATTGAGAAAGGCCAAGGTTGTATCTAATGCAACTCTACAAAAGTAACTTCTTCACAGGTGGCGTCCTCGCAGTCTTCGCCATTGTCGCTGAATGCGTCTGGGGCTTGATGGACTATGAGCCACCGTCATCGAATGTGTTTCGTGCTCCGAATAAAGGGGCCACTAAGCGACATGGCAGAGAAAAATCGAAAATGCTTGAGGGCCGAATAACCATCATGGAGGTCACAGACAGTGGGGTCCCTCTGCATCCCAAGAAAGCAGCGGCAGCATTCCGGACCACCAACAGGATACTTGGAAGGGAATGAGTCCCCATCACCACACCAAGCTAGAAGTCTCTGATGGATGTGGAGAGAGACGAGTTGTGGCTTGAAATTTCATGCTCGTTCGAGATCCCAGCAGAATTCCAGGGACTCGTGCGATGGGAGGCGTTGCTTGTGATGGGAAAAGCTTGCAAGACCTTTAAGAGTATGCTTGTCATAGAGTACGTGAACAAGAATTAGATGCCCTTCATGAAGTATCGATTCATGTCGCAGGATATATGGGACGTCTTTGTGTAGATGAAGATGACGACCAAATTTTAGGAGCAAAATGTGGTGCACAAGGCTATCAAGACAAAAAAAAAAACACTCACCCCCATAGACTCAGCACCATTGGGTACACGAAAAAAATCCCACAATGGACGATGGAGGATGAGGAGGCAGCCCGGTGGGACGCCTCCCCGCCATTTGCCGGAATCATAGACGAGCACATCCGAAACTGGCTAAAAGCGAGGTCATCAAGCACGTCTTCGGGCATCATCTCTTTCAAAAACCTGTCAGATGAGGGAGTTTCCTAATGTCTGGTAAGATATGTCGAACTACCTAGTTGTTAATAAGTCTATAACTTCGTAAGGTCTAAAATAACATGATGGCCTCTTGCAATAAACATTGACTAGCGAATCTTCCCAAGGCTCCTTCGAAGCAGTCAGGGAGAGGGATATGCTATCCACGGCCCTGGAAAACAAGGAGCACCTGGGTTGCACGCGAGGCCTTGGGGGTTTACGTACCTTGGAGGCAGGGATTCCCACACGACTCCGAGGTGTATAGGAGTCGAAAGAGATCCAAGGCCGAGCGCGAGGAACAGTTGAAAGAGGATCTTCATGCGGAGATTACTGCGGAGATTAATGCGAAGTTTAGTGCAGAATTTGGAGGATAGATAACATCATTGCAGGAACAAATGGCAAAAGTCCTCAACTAGTCGTAAGCTGCCCTTGTTATTTTGGGAGCTAGTCCCCCTCAACGTCAAAGTAGTTGCACGTCCACGCATATTTCTGAACATGGCGACGTCCGATTACCTATCGATGACATTTAGGTAATGTACATCTCTAGAATGCTCCAAAGATAGACCTGTAGGACGCCTTAGCTAATTGTATATCATTTTGTAGGAGCCCATGCCTTGTAAGCTCCAAGTGATGCTAGTTGGGTCCATTTCTATTGAGACTGGGCGGAGGATGGCATTTTCATGCCAGCGAGGGACTGTGCTCCACGGTACCAAGCTGGCGTAGGGTTACGCCAAGGTCCAAGTGGACATCGTACATGACATTTTCATGGTCGTCCCACTGGATAAGTCCCCGAATGAAGACATCATAACACTAAGGGATGCCGTGCACACTTTTGTCTAGTGGCCCAAAAGGGACATCGTCCTGTACCCTGCAATGCCGCGATCTCCACACAACCATTCCTCTCGAACAAAACCCTCAATGACTCCACCTCAACCCCCGCTTCAGAAGGCTTCCGTGTCTGCTATTGTGGAGACAACACCGAAAAAACAAGTAAAGCGTGCCGAGTCGACCCCCGCCGAGGTCGTATAGCACGCGAGACGCTAAGACCAAATCGAACAAGATTAAGGCACCTGCAGTGCCATGATCTCCACACGACCATGCCTCTCCAACAGAACCCTCTCCTCCTCCACCTCAACCCCCGCAGAAGGTCTCTGTATCGGCTACCTTGGAGACGACGTTGAAAAAATAAGATAAGCATGCCAAGTCGTCTCCCGAGAAGACGTGTAGTAGGCCAGACGCTAAGGCCGAATAGAAGAACATATAGGTGCCTTGCATGCCTGGCCGTTTGATGAGGACATCAACCCTAAGGATGCAACCACTACTTCGACTCACTGCACTGCATCCTCTACTTCAACCACATCCTCTTCGAAAGGACTTTCGGCTACTACACTGCCATATTCACTGGTTGGACCGCCGAGCTTCGTCTACATGCCATGGTGCTACATCTACATGCCATGGTGATGCGTCTACATGCCATGGAGCTGCATCGACATGCCATGGTACTACGTCACCAATTATTGGCCCACATGCTATGTAATGTATGGACCGACTTGGCCCATATGGCCCATATGTTGGCCAACCACCCTAGGGAACCCGTACTGTTCACACGAACAGTACCCATGAGCAGTGCCACTGGCCCTAGGATTCCCACCTCCTGGCCGCACCCCTCATATAGGAGCCGCCACCCCTTAGCAAAATTCGGGTTTTGTTGATTGAAGTTTAGCTTTCCTACTTTATACTTTGTCCTCTTGTTCGGTGAGATCAACAACGACATTATTCTTCAGAACCCCACTTATCAATATAATTTCAATTCCTATTTGTAATTTCATATTGCTTATTTATCTTGTTCTTACGTGCTTCTTCGGTGTATGCAGGAATTGATCTTCGTGATCAAGTCATCGGGGTATTCGTGCACGGTTGATAAAGACTTGTCGAGCAGTTCAGCGATTGCGTGGTTTTGAGCCTTGCAAGTTCGTAGCCAGGATCGTGAGAGTTGAGCAACTACTACCGAACTTACCTTCTCATCAAAATATCGGGCCAAAACAGGACCTTTGTGGTTCATCACCGTTCTCCCTCGGAAAGCTATTTTCCCCCAACACACAATTACACCGCCTTGGATTGAGTTGCGAGAGATTGCATGCTAGGTATATGCTGAAGACAAATGAGGTGAGGACAAACCAGCCTTCTGGAATCACCGTCGCATACACGAAGAAGCATGTCCTCCACCAGTTGGGCTTCTTCGTCGTGACCTTCGAAGACTTATATGAACTATTCCACCTTGACACCCTCGATGCCTTACTTCTACGATGCTAGACATTATAATTGTGTACATTCAAGTTCTACATTCACGTAATACCCATAAATGTCATAACTCATTGCTTATGTATAGATGCCTGATGCAAGAAGCCCGGCAAAAGCAAGAACCGATGGGTTTTCTCGACCCACAGTTGATCTCTGAGCAATGCATCACCCAAGACATGTCCTACGTCAAGAAGTATATAACAAGGGGATTGCTTACTCACCGTGATAAGGACTACATACTAGTGCCCCACAATCAGGGCTAAGTGCTTCACTACTTGCTATACAAATTTTATTTGTACTTTATATGCAACACAAACTTAGGTTTAATGACTATAGCATACATGAGTAGGTGGCACTAGATCCTTATAGTCATTGTACCAAAGTGGAACAAGGTAATATACCTTGATTCCCTGAACAACAAAAATCACAACTTCACCACGGAGCAAAAAGTACTCAACAGGTATGCTCATTTCCTCCATATATGATTCTATTGTAGTTTTTCTTCATTTGAAAGGGCCGAGGATAACTTTTTGGAATCACGTAGGTCATTCAGCGCATATGTTGCCAAGGGAGGGATACACAAGGAATCGAGCGCCACACTGCAACACAGGACGTAATTTTTGGTGCCCGCTACAACACAATAATCCTATAACACTTTGTAATAATGAGTCTCAAACTGACTATACCTGTATATGTAATTCTATTTTTGCAGTGCCACCAGCAAAAACAAGGCAATATATGTGCATTCTACGTTTGCCATCACATGCAGGAAATCATGAGTGCTAAGACGAATGATCCAGAGGTTTGTCTATCTCGTAAAAATTATTTTCTAATTATCAATTTAAATATATATGCTTACTACTTTACTCCTAGCGACAGGGCATGACAATCGAATCAAGTACATACTATTTGGACGAACTCTCGGGCATTCGAGGACGGGTCTGTTTCTTCATCAAGACAGAGATCATTGACCCGAAAGGAGAGTTTCACTCCTCGAGTGACACCACTTAATGCATGGTCAATCAAACAATTGATTCAATTGTAATTCACTTTGAGTTGTAATTCAATTGTAACTCTAGCAACAATACATGAACTTTCTTTTGTAATTGATTTTGGGCTGTGAATCACTTTGAGTTGTATATATGTGATTTATCTATTTTTTACTTGCTTATTTTCAGAGGGCATGGCTAGCATTTCCTAAGGCTAACCGAAAAATATTCTGTATTTCAGCTATATAAGGACCTATCACATGCGGTTTTGTGGTATAAACCGTCTGTGAAGGCCAACTATGACAGATATTTTGTGGTATAAACCGTCTGTGAAGGCTTACTATCACAGGTGGTTCTTTTTTACTAATTTTCTATGATATGTATCCAATCATAGACAGTTCGTACATATAACCATCTGTGATTGCCAACGTATAACATACGGTTTTATAGTTAAAACCATCTGTGAAGTTATATTATCACAGATGGCTATAACCAACAACCGTATGTGATAAGTCAGATATCACAGATGGTTCTTATTACTAACCATCTGTGATATGTCTAATATCACAGACGGTTCTTTTTACTAACCGTCTGTGATATGTATCCAATCATAGACGGTTGGTACATATAACCATCTGTGATGTCTGACGTATCATAGATGGTTTTGGGTAGAAGCCATCTATGATAGTGGGCCTTCATAGACTGTTTATAATATAAAACTGTCTGTGTTGTGACTTATCACAGATGGCTCACAAACCATCTGTGATAACCGCTTGTTATCACAGACACATAAAATTAGACGGTGTAAAAACCGTCTGTGATAATGGTTTAGAACCGTCTGTGATGACCCTTTTTATAGTAGTGACAAGTTGGCATCGGGCGAATATCACAAATGTACTTCTAGCCCTAAACAGTTGTCAACAAAGTATTTCATGATTATATCGCTTGTCAACCTTAGATGTCATGTTGTGCAAGGTCAACCAGACACTACCAGAAATAGCTCATTTACCGAGTGGTTATAAGTTTACTGAGTGTCTTGAAGAAAACAACACTCTGTAAGCTCCTGAGTGTTGAATATGGCACTCGGTACAAATGACATTACCAAGTGTTTACACGGACACTTAGGATATGAAGACAGGAGCCAACATTCATCCACTCGAAAATAGGATACCGACACATTCTCAACGGGGTTAAATAAAATATCGAGTGCATATTTGTTGCATACACTCGGGAGCAAATTCATTAGTAGTGCCATTTTTTCCCTACCACGCCAGTTTTTTCGCTGCGCGTTCAAGCCACGAGCCAAGTCCTAACCCTACTCATTCGAAATCAATCCCCAATCCCCACCCTTCTCCCCTCTCCTCCCCCACCTCCCCTGCCATGATCGCTACCTCAGATCCCCTGTCACCGGCGCCGCCTCCCCGTCCTCCCTCTTCTCCCTCGATGCTCCATCGCCTTCGCCGCTGCCGTCTCCCTCCTCTAAAGCCTCTGCAACCATCTCATCCACTGAAATCGATGCCACCTCCTCATCTGCCGCCGCCGCACCCGATGCTGCCGTCCCACTAGTCCTGCTCCACCTCCGCCGCTATCTCATCCCACGCTGTGACCGCCATAGTAGATCCACTCAAATCGGCGGCATCGCAGCACCCGCCATCGCCGGTCTTCTCGTCTGCTGTCGTCTACTGCCTCCATACCCGACAGCGCCATCCTCCTCCTCTTCCGTCGCATTCTCCTCCTCCTCCTCATCTGTCGCCACCGCAGCAGCCAACGCCTTCATCCTCCCACTCGTTCGCCACCGCCGCCATAGTTCCCTACGTTGGCGACCTCAAGTACAACCTCTCCTACACACCATCTCCGCACGAATACCATACCTTTCTTTCTGGAAATTCACCATCTTTTGGATACTTGCTTGACCTAGTACCATAGAACATCTACTTGATTTCCAAAAGTTTCTTCATGACATTTTTCTACACACATTGACTTCCCTTTATTTATGTTGAAAATTACACCATGTTCACTTTATCATGTTCACATTTTCAATTCACAAGTTGCATGCTTTGGAAGCTACTGTTGACATCATAATAAGAGATTTGACCATGCAAAGTATATTAGCAGCTAAACAAAGGCATCACATAATTAATTAACATTACAAAGTCACACTAAAAAAATAAGTATCAAACAGAGTCCAGAGATGTTTGTTTGGTAAGGAAAAAAAAGGACAGTACATAATTCAAGAAAGGCTAATAAGAAGATCTTAGATAAAGAAGAAGAAGAGGATAAAACAAGACTTTCCAAGTCAACAAACATTTTAGACTACTTGCTAAAATAGCATAAAAAATATTCAACAAGCTAAATATGAAGAACCTATGCACAAAGATGTGAGGAAATATACCTTTTCATGAAGCCTGCACATCTACATTTTTTGTAAGATAAGAAATGGAGTGTTGTGTGATTGTAAAAGAACCACGGACCAAAGAATATACACTACAAAGCTTTTCAAGTGAATTTATTAAATTTTGTACCTTTTTTGCACACAAGAATGCTGAGGATCATAGTTGGATGTACAAAGCGTGTAGACAGTTGGGCGAGTACAGCCACGAATGGATGCAAAAGACCATCGATTTTGTGGATTAAGCATTTGCTAGGAGTACATGACGAGGTGGTATGTTGTTGTAATAACCCAATTTTCTGAGCTTTAAAAATCTTTTAAATAGTTAGTAGGGAGAAAATTCACCTTTGGGTTTTATTTCAATTTAATTCAAAAGCTTAACTTGGACTTTTAGTATCAAAACCATTTAATACGACTAATGTCAACTTCAACAATTGTCAAAACTATTTTATTTGGATTCTATGTGCTTGAATATATTTTCTATATTTTTCTAGAGTTTTTCCGAGTTCATTTGCTATATTATAATTGTCTTTTGGATTTTTTGGTATTTATAAAATAAAAAAACTATTTAAAATCTCAGATAATTCCATGGGCCGAAACCCAATCCTATTCACTTTTATTGATTTCCTTCCGACGTCGTCGCGCCTTTTATTGTCAGTGGACTCGTAATGCGTCGTCGTCTCCGAGTCATCTTCCTCGCATAGTCCAAAGCCTGTGTCCGCATTTGTCGAAGCTCGAGCACCGTAAGACAACACTGAATCCTCAACTAAACTCCTTCTAGAAAATACGTAGGATCTTATCTCTTTTCGCCCCACACCCAAATTCAGCCAAATCTCTTACCGAATCGGCCTCTATCTCCTAAAACCCCGAACTCAATTTCGTGTTCGTCTCGGACTCGATTTGGGAATTCCTTATTCCGTGCCTTCCGAGCCCTATAAATAGACTGTAACACCCCAGCCTGACAAAGGCCTGGAATGCTACCAAACTATCACTAAAACCATTTTATACTGAAACAATTCTCTAAAATCTGATGGAACCTTCTTTGTTTAGTTACTAAACCGGAGGTCCCAACCTTTAAATGTAACATAATTAAATAAACCAACATCCTGCATAATCAAGAGCTCGCCAAAACTATGCTAATCGTCGCTAAACCATCCATAGCATGCTAAACACTCACCGGCATGAACAAAAGGTCATCCATGATCCTCTAATCAAATCTATTACAAATTAACTTAAGCGAGAGGAGAAATCATAAAGAATTCTTTAAACAAGTTTCTCATTTACTACACTATCATTCTATCAATTCAAACGTGACTAGTTTGTGCCATTGTGCAACCACTCTAAGTCTTATTCCCTCCCATGCATACCGTTCTTGTAAAGGGGGTACCTAAAAAAAACACAACAACAGCAAGAATGAGTTCAAAGACTCAGCAAGTACAGTAAATGGCAATAATAACATAACAACTGTAATCCTCAACATCCATCTACAATCTCTATTATAAACTTGTCATATGCTCATGCTATGCAAGAATGCTCAAGTGCACTTTCTCTTTATCTTTTGCATCTTACCGGTAATGCAAAGTATGCAACCGTCGCTGCATATCCATGCCTGTGCTCGCAAGCGCAGGGACCAATTGCCCAATACTCCGCAAGTAAAGGGGACCTCAAGCCCACACTCCACAAGTGTGGGGACCATAAGCCCATCGTTTTCACGATGGGGACCTCTTTTCAATGCCCACATTCCATGAATGTGGGGACCTCAAGCCCGTCATCTACATGACGGGGATCTCGAATATGCATAGTCACCACGTGACCAAACCTCCACTATGATAGCATGATGCACATGAACAAAACTTTAAACCATCATAAATTTGTGTTCACAACAACATCATACATGAATAAACTTATTCACACTTCTAGCATTCATCATCGTTGACATTCATAGCATTCTAGCACCCATGAATAGCATATATATTCATAATATTGGCAAACATGAACAATCACTCATGAATAACAATTAATCATATCTCCCGCATTCACCATCCTTAATCATACGTATCACAATATCAACCATGCATAGCTAATACGTGTCAAAATACTAGCACTCTCTATCAACCATGCATAATTACTCTATCAACCAGTACTTGCTAACTTTCAAACATCCATGAATAACACGTAACTCATGTCATTAGAAACCATGAACATTACCAATCATACCACCATAACAAACATGTCAACACAAATTCTCATAGTATTTAATGACAATGCCATTCAATAGTTTCATTTATATGCATCATTATACTTGCCTTAACCACGTGAGAACTGGGAACGTGAAGTCGGTACTGCCTCCGGTACTTTTCCCCCACCTAAATTCAATCAAGAACATAGACTAAGACCACAGTAACGAACCACATGAATTATAAAAGCAAACACAACTAGCAATGGCTTGCAACCCAATCCCGACTCCAAATTCCTAATTGCTGTTCTGTACCCTCTGTGAACAGTAATGTTCTAAAATTCATATCTTTTCGTACAGGGGTCCAAATTAGGTGTTCTTGAACTTCATTGAAAGGTTATCAAATTCCCCAACTAAACCTAGTTGGTGAGCCATCCTAATTCGGCCATCTAAAATCCCTTTTATGCTGAATAACAAAACATCGATTTCACGTTAGGTTTTCTGGACAGTACACTAAAACAATCATAACTTTCAGCTCGTTTGTCCAAATTTCGCGTTCTTGGGCTTCCCTGAAAGATAAGACAATTATCTACAACTTTTATTATATTGAGATCCTCTAATTATCCACTTAACTGATCGCACAAGTCAGAATACTAAAACTTGTCAGGATACCGGCAGATTTGCAGAACAGTCACACTAATAAATTCATAACTTTTGAACCGCGCGTCCAAACGATGCGATCTTATACTCTACAGAAAGGTATCGACGTCACCTACAATTCTCTAGGAGGAAACCAGACCTGATTCTGCCGTCAAACTCCTCAAAAACATCGGCCAATCCTATCTGTCCTAAACAGATCTAATACCGACATTGATTAATTAACCAAATACGCAACTAATCGAAGGGGGATTGAGGTTTACCCTTGTAGAACCGTTGATGAGCATGCACAGCAGCCTGTGATTCCTACCTTTCCTCTCTCCCCTCTTCCCCTTCCTCTTCTTCTTCTTCTTGGCCGACAGCAGCAGCAGGGGATGGAGGCAAGGGCTGCCATGGGGAGGAGATGCGGGGGGTGGGGTGGTGCTACAGTGGCGGACGTGAACAGTAGCGGCGCTACAGTATTTGGCTAGGGTTAGGGGCTGCCATCCCCCCTTGACCAACTCCTATAACTAGGCCAAAACTATGGGCCAAAAGCCCATGGTCCTAATCCCCCCTCAAAACAGATTTTTCCTTCTTAGTTACACTAAAAAACTGAATTCGTACATTTAAATTCCTTCAAAATCTAAACAGGATATTACATTCCACCCCCCTTAAACAGAATTCGACCCCGAATTTTACTCACTTCTCTACTCGAAAGAATAACCACAACTAAAACTAATAACCATCAACACATACCCGACGTGAACAACTCTGGTTAAAAATTTGTCCATGCGAGACTCCACCTCCTAAGTTGCATCTCTCTCGGACAGATGTGACCACATCACCTTGACGGATACCATCGTCTTTCACCTCAACACTAGTCTTGACCTTTACAAGTACACTCATCATACGGGATTCAAAAGTAAGGTCTTACTCACACAACAGTAGTAACAAAGCCTCAAGCTCCGGACCTCTCATGTGCTCTCTCAGCACCAGAATATACAAGACATTGCATACTTCGCATAAGTACTCGAGATAGTCCTAGCGATACGTCAATCTTCAATTTCCCGTGACTAAGGAACCTATCCAACACACCCCTGGTTAAACTTCCTTTTGGTACCGAAGTACACCGTGTGCACAAAACACACGGAACTCTTGTTCCGACTCTCAGTCGATTACTTTACCTATGCAGGCAGCATCTCCTTTAACAAGAGACGCACAAAAAACTCGCCTACCAACTCACTTATCCGAAGAACTTAACTGAAAACAAAGGAGTCATAATGCATCCAATTCAAAACCATCTTCCCTTAGAAGAGCCCAATCCAAAATCAATGGATTTACTATGAAATCTTTTCTACTTTCCAAGTAGACAGTTTAGAAATAAATGCTACACAAGCCAAAGGCGAAAACACTCGAAAAAACTAGATTAACCATTTTTTTTAACTGGAGGGAATCACACATACCGACAAGAACCAACTCAATTTGTAATTGACATCCATCATAATCACATAGTTCAAGTAAGAACTAAGAGAATATCTCACTATCCAAGATCACACCCTCTTCCACAATCTTTCTTTTTAAAAAAATTTAACTTTCTCTTAAGCCATAGGATCCTAAATCATTACATAACATATTAACTCATTTCTCTTAAATTGGCAACCTCAAAGCTATGTTTTACCAAACACAAAATCCACACTTATGCAGGGAGACTCTTCCAACCCACAATATCACACTCTAGCCAACTTCTTTACCGAATGAATTACTTTGACAAAAATAATTCTCAACACAACTCATTATAGATCTCACCCACCATCACATCTCTAAATCCACTAAGGATAATCAATTTGAGATTCACATCACACACTCTCATTTACTACCTCCAAAGGATTCCATCAAAGATCACCCTAACTCTTGGAACCTAATCATGGAAAACCAAGATGCTAGCACAAAACAATGCAAAGCCCAAATTCAACCTTTTAAGACTCTTACAATGAATTTTCGGTATACTTGATCGGTAACCCTCAGATCTGATGACCAAAATTTCACACAGCTCAACAATAATCTCAGTCATTAATATCAACATTCCTTACTAATCAAGTAACCGCCCAAGGCGATTCATCTTACCAATCTTAAACCTTCTATAACCCATACTAATCTAATTCAGTTACACAACCACAATATACATGTTCACAAAACTCCAACTGATTGACCAAGATTCAAACATACTCAATCACTAACGTCAATAAATATATTCTGTGACCAAGATATCCTTGGAAATAATTTAACTCCCATAGGGTTACTCACTGAGGCCGAGTCATACTCGACAATAGCTCATTAGTTCCTGCTATCCCATTAATTAGGACGACGCTTAGGTTTCTCCACACTTCTACTCTCATTAAGCGTTACCACCACCACTCTTCTGCACAATCATACTCAGTATCCCATTGCGATACTCTAATAAGTTTATCAAGAGTCCATAGTTTCGATAATCCCAACACTAACAAATACTTGTCCACCTCCAACCAGTCACCAATAATACTCTCTATTAGACCTGGCAACACAAGTAGGTTAAATCCTTTCTCAAAAGGGAAGAAACAAACAAAAACAAGGTTCAACACACAAGAAAACTTTACTCGTCGAAATGAGCACGAGACCAAGAGAAACAGTCGAAAAGCAATGATCTCGAAAAATAAAATACAAGTCCATAGTTGTGGACACATGTCCCACAAGAAGGAATTTTCAAACCTCCATAAATCATGATAAACATTGCTAAGGAAATCCAAGAAACTCTTAAGCTGTAAGATCAGGAAGGTTGCAAATTATCATACTTAACTCCAACCTCCAATACTTATGGTACACACTTTTCGTTAACAAAGGAAGCAATTTTCTTTGATCACAACATTACTTGCCAACACAAACCAGAAATGCCCTTTAAAACCAAATCACATTAACCACCTAGGAACCAATCAGAACCTTTCCATACGTCACATTGCTCAATTAATTCCATCTACTACCTAAATCATGAACCCCCAAAAGTCCACGAATGCAAAACTCCAGATATTTCATTTGACTGATATTACGAAAGGCAATTAACTTACTTTCTCTCTAGAAGAATCATCACCACTATGACGAGTCAGAATATCTTGCGGACAAACTTACTAACATCAAGAATGATCTACTCTTAACAAGACTTGTTATCGTCAACTCTTCCTTTTATTAAGCCCCCAAAGGCTTACCACAATGTTATAGACCCCTTTATCATCTCATCCTCAATTGAATATATACCAAAATCTTATATTCTTAATACAACAACTACTTTATTTTAGAGGAAAACTATTGCACGAATTAAAAGGTTATTCCAACACCCTTTCATCAAAGACATACTTTTATCTGATAGTTCTACCATCATGTAAACATTGTTCATCCGACTATTTCACCACCATATCAGCGTAAGCCATATATTAACTCACATGGGTTCAACTTTTATTGATGCTCAACACCACACGTCAACCCACAACGGTTGCACTCCAACCCTTGTTGCTACCAACTGGCTTCATCAAGAAATCTATGTGCTACCCACTTTCCTTGCCAAATCACCTGAACAATTCCCGTTAATTTCATCCATTAAAACCAAATAATCCAACAAGGTTAGCAGACTAAACAAATTTTTTTTTGTGTTCAAACCAGTTCGTCAAATTTTTCACACTTCTTAATAACTCCTTTAACTTCAATTAGGCATAGCCATACCCTTAACCACAGTTCATCAAGAACTACTACAAGACACTTTCCAATTAATCAACTTTCCTTTCAAGGGTCCTAGTTAAGATCGATCATGCACACACTACAGACCCAACCTGGTAATCCATATCATATCCATTAATAGCTTTAATTATAATCTCTCACTTAACTAAGATGAAACATCGCTAACGGGTTTAACATCTTTCATAAAAGAGAACCAATAATCTTCAACACTCAAAATATCCAAGAGAGATACATTGAGTCAAAGCCTCCACAAACTAAAGGACTTGCAGAAGAAAGCTTTCTAAAAATATCACACGAATAAGTGGGCCAAGTGTTTTTTTTTCTCCAATAGGAAAGACAAACTCCAATACAAAGGTCAATCTTAACCAAGTTCACCAGCTGCAAGAATAACTCATCGGTTGGGAAAACAACGATTTCTTTTCGGGACAAATTAAACCAAAAGAAACATAGTTCAAAGCAACCCATTAACCGGGATGAACTAAAAGCCCAAGAAAAACTCATCAATCACCACAAGATAAGAGTTGACCCAATCAAAATTCAGGGGAAAGAACAACTCTTCTAAATATACTCACTATCAACGCATAGATTACGATCTCCGGTGTGGACACTACCTCCACCTCTCAACATAGGTTATCTCCACACATAATAACCATACTATTATAATATAGATACATCAGATCATCTCATAAATGTAAATCATCAATACAACTCAACTAAACGTAAATGCAATGCAAAACCCATTCCTACTACTCGTGCTTAGTGTGTCAAGTTTAATAATTCAAATACCACGGACCTACAGCCCGCTCTGATACCAACTGTAACACCCCAGCCTGACAAAGGCCTGGAATGCTACCAAACTATCACTAAAACCATTTTATACTGAAACAATTCTCTAAAATCTGATGGAACCTTCTTTGTTTAGTTACTAAACCGGAGGTCCCAACCTTTAAATGTAACATAATTAAATAAACCAACATCCTGCATAATCAAGAGCTCGCCAAAACTATGCTAATCGTCGCTAAACCATCCATAGCATGCTAAACAGCTACCGGCATGAACAAAAGGTCATCCATGATCCTCTAATCAAATCTATTACAAATTAACCCAAGCAGAGGGAGAAATCATAAAGAATTCTTTAAACAAGTTTCTCATTTACTACACTATCATTCTATCAATTCAAACGTGACTAGTTTGTGCCATTGTGCAACCACTCTAAGTCTTATTCCCTCCCATGCATACCGTTCTTGTAAAGGGGGTACCTAAAAAAACAACAACAAAGAAGAATGAGTTCAAAGACTCAGCAAGTCTGATAAATGGCAATAATAACATAACAACTGTAATCCTCAACATCCATCTACAATCTCTATTATAAACTTGTCATATGCTCATGCTATGCAAGAATGCTCAAGTGCACTTTCTCTTTATCTTTTGCATCTTACCGGTAATGCAAAGTATGCAACCGTCGCTGCATACCCATGCCTGTGCTCGCAAGCGCAGGGACCAATTGCCCAATACTCCGCAAGTAAAGGGGACCTCAAGCCCACACTCCACAAGTGTGGGGACCATAAGCCCATCGTTTTCACGATGGGGACCTCTTTTCAATGCCCACATTCCATGAATGTGGGGACCTCAAGCCCGTCATCTACATGACGGGGATATCGAATATGCATAGTCACCACGTGACCAAACCTCCACTATGATAGCATGATGCACATGAACAAAACTTTAAACCATCATAAATTTGTGTTCACAACAACATCATACATGAATAAACTTATTCACACTTCTAGCATTCATCATCGTTGACATTCATAGCATTCTAGCACCCATGAATAGCATATATATTCATAATATTGGCAAACATGAACAATCACTCATGAATAACAATTAATCATATCTCCCGCATTCACCATCCCTTAATATATCGTATCACAATATCAACCATGCATAGCTAATACGTGTCAAAATACTAGCACTCTCTATCAACCATGCATAATTACTCTATCAACGAGTACTTGCTAACTTTCAAACATCCATGAATAACACGTAACTCATGTCATTAGAAACCATGAACATTACCAATCATACCACCATAACAAACATGTCAACACAAATTCTCATAGTATTTAACAGACAATGCCATTCAATAGTTTCATTTATATGCATCATTATACTTGCCTTAACCACGTGAGAACGGGAGCGTGAAGTCGGTACTGCCTCCGGTACTTTTCCCCCACCTAAATTCAATCAAGAACATAGACTAAGACCACAGTAACGAACCACATGAATTATAAAAGCAAACACAACTAGCAATGGCTTGCAACCCAACCCGACTCCAAATTCCTAATTGCTGTTCTGTACCCTCTGTGAACAGTCATGTTCTAAAATTCATATCTTTTCGTACAGGGGTCCAAATTAGGTGTTCTTGAACTTCATTGAAAGGTTATCAAATTCACCAACTAAACCTAGTTGGTGAGCCATCCTAATTCGGCCATCTAAAATCCCTTTTATGCTGAATAACAAAACATCGATTTCACGTTAGGTTTTCTGGACAGTACACTAAAACAATCATAACTTTCAGCTCGTTTGTCCAAATTTCGCGTTCTTGGGCTTCCCTGAAAGATAAGACAATTATCTACAACTTTTATTATATTGAGATCCTCTAATTATCCACTTAACTGATCGCACAAGTCAGAATACTAAAACTTGTCAGGATACCGGCAGATTTGCAGAACAGTCACACTAATAAATTCATAACTTTTGAACCGCGCGTCCAAACGATGCGATCTTATACTCTACAGAAAGGTATCGACGTCACCTACAATTCTCTAGGAGGAAACCAGACCTGATTCTGCCGTCAAACTCCTCAAAAACATCGGCCAATCCTATCTGTCCTAAACAGATCTAATACCGACATTGATTAATTAACCAAATACGCAACTAATCGAAGGGGGATTGAGGTTTACCCTTGTAGAACCGTTGATGAGCATGCACAGCAGCCTGTGATTCCTACCTTTCCTCTCTCCCCTCTTCCCCTTCCTCTTCTTCTTCTTGGCCGACAGCAGCAGCAGGGGATGGAGGCAAGGGCTGCCATGGGGAGGAGATGCGGGGGGTGGGGTGGTGCTACAGTGGCGGACGTGAACAGTAGCGGCGCTACAGTATTTGGCTAGGGTTAGGGGCTGCCATCCCCCCTTGACCAACTCCTATAACTAGGCCAAAACTATGGGCCAAAAGCCCATGGTCCTAATCCCCCCTCAAAACAGATTTTTCCTTCTTAGTTACACTAAAAAACTGAATTCGTACATTTAAATTCCTTCAAAATCTAAACAGGATATTACATAGACCCTGAGGATCGCCTCTGCGCCCTCATCCCAAAACCCTAAGCTACCGCCCTCCAAGAACTCTAGAGCCGCCGCAATTGCAGATCTTGAGTTTTGTCGCCGCCTATGTTTTCTTCAACTCCAGCCGCCGTCGTCATCGCCCTGTGGTCGTGGTATGTGTCGCCAAGACCGTCGTCGCCATAGCTTCCTCCAGAACCCCTCCATGTTGCCAGAGCATCGCCAGAGCCTTCATCTGACGAAACCATATTCATCTATGATGCTTCGAGCTCGTCGCCAGCCATCTCCATCAACCTCGACAACCTGGAGGTATACCCAGAGGTTCGCAATAGCCGTAGCTACCCGCTAGCACCACCCACCATCGATGAATTGTCGTCATTCGCCGACGACCATCGAAACCCGAGCCCTTGTCTTCGGTTTGCTTCGAGTATTGTTCGTTCGAGTACTGTTCGTTCGAGTGCTACTCGTCACTTTCGACTGTTGTAGTCGTAGTCTCTTCCGATTGCTGTAGTCGTGGATCGCTTTAGACTATCGTAGTCATAGCCAATTTTGACTACGTGGTCGTAGCCGTTGTCGATTACGCGTGGTCGTAGCCGCTGTAGACTGTCGTGGTCGTAGCAGATTTAGATCCAAACTTTCGAGAACCATATCTTTTGCATCCGAACTCCGTTTAAACCCATTCAAATTTCCAAATTCGTCTAAATTCGAGATCTATTTATCTAAGATTTTTATTTAATTTTTAGAGTTGGTTTTCTTCTCTATTTCACATATTTTTGTTTATTTATCTCGCTCATGAGTAGACGTTGATACTTCGGTCGATTTTGGAGAAGGAGTTCAACAAGACCAAGACTAGTACCTAGATTTATTCCAAGGCAAGTAGTACCTTTGATCATATTGAATTTCAGTTTTCAAAACTATATTGTTTCAAAGTATTGCATTTACTTTAAGTATTGTTTTAAATGCTTTTGGGTTTAGTTATTAATCCAAATTGTTATACCCACCTTGTCTATTGTTATGTCATAATCTTTTGTCACCCTAGATTGGTTCATTATTTAGTTGGTATTACTATAGCACCAACGTAGGTTGGTTAGATACGATTAGATTGCTTAGCCATGCCACGAGTCATTATCTCATGTGAGTTGCAATTATAAACCTGACTAAGTGATTATGGAATTATGTGATAAAATTTTGTGCACTATGTGCGATTACTCGTGAATGGCATTTGCACTTCACCAACAGGGTGGGAAAAGATTTAGACTGAGGCAAGTGGTACTGTGTTTTGTTATGGTGGAGCTATGTGCATGCGTTTTAATCTGTATGACATAGTTAGAATATTGGGAAGTCTTGCCTTAGTCAATTAAGGACTTAACTTTGTGCGTCATTGAACTAAGCCTTATTGTGCAACCACATGCCTGATGGGATGTGCCTAACTTAGTAAGTTATGGATTCTTGGAATTGATTACTCAAGTAGTAGGTTAGGCTGTGTTGCATGGGTGGAGATGTGTACTACCACGTAGTTGCATCACGGGGCGGTTCGCCATGTCCCTGTCCAACGGTGTGTGTCGGACTGGCTTAATGTGTAGGGCTATCTGGTGGTTAAGCACATCGGGAGTGTCAATGTTGAGATAAAGTTTCTGAAAAGTTTTATTATGATTAGTACTAGCTACACTGATCATATCATGTGGGTAAAGTGTACAACCTCTGTAGAGTGTTAATTAATCTATTCGAATAGCCGCCTCTGCGGTCATGGACATGCTCGGGGATTTCACACGAGAGATATATTTTCATAAAACTTTGGGAAGGGACAGCTGTGTGACTTAAGTCATATGGCTGTGTGAATTAATTCATTAGGTTGTGTCTTCGTGAAAACAACTGTTAAATTATTATCATCTATTTGTTTTGAATTATATTTTCAATCTATTATTGTATTAAATTGCAAATATTGCATTTCTGCAAAAGAACCACATAAGCCATTTCTTTGGAATAAGCTTGCATCTATACATTGCATTCTATGGTATGTTTTGCGAGTACAGTTGTGTACTCATACTTGCTAAATCAAATCAACAAAGGTGGAGGAGTCATCGCCTGCTTTTGAGAAGGAGTTCGTCGAAGGTGCCGATCGTTAGGGTCGTGATCCCAGTCGGTTGCCTGTGGTGAATTGATGGGATTTTTGCTGGAGTTTACTTTGTTCCGCTGCTATTTATTTCTCTGTTAGCCCTGCATGGCATAATAAGTGTAAACTTGACCATAAAGTCAAATCTATTATTTGTTATTCAAATTAATCGTTTACTCTATAAATCTCTTATGTTGATCGATATTCATCTATGTTGCCACTTTGTGCACTAGCGTGATCCTGGACTAGTGTATTATACACAGAGGGTCTAGAATTGTATTTTTGGGTCCTGACAGAGGTGGTATCAGAGCCATACTGACTGTAGGTCTTGACCTTAGTTAGATCGGCCGTCTTTAGAGTGTCCAAATTATTTTCTAAAGAAAAAATTAACTTGCAAGATTAATGAATTGCTTAACTCCTCTCATATCTTTCTCGACTCAACTATTGCTAAAATTTCTCCTCTCCCCGCTGTTTTAAGTTGTTCTTACCCTTGTGTCTGTCGTGACAGATGCCTCGTCTTCAGAGTTGTGGTGAGCTCAAGGGTGGACTTGCTGCTGAACTTTGGAAGTTACTACAAGTGTTTGGAGGCTTTGATCGTCTGTTGTACCGTGGAAGCAACTGGGTCATGAATGGTCGAGACCATGGGGTACTTTGCCGTTTGACGATCTACGCCAGGAGAGACACCAAGGCAAGCCAGCCTTTGAACATCTCCATTTAGAGAATCACATGGCTCGAGGGAGTATAGGAGTCATCACACATTGCTGTGCTAAGGATCTGCAACATCTACAGGCATGAGCTGAAGGACACCGTCTTTCGTTATCACCCCTGAGCGGCAGCTGTGGATCTACCCGCTCGCTACCCGTCTACAGATGGATAGAGCAACGCTACAGTGGTGCATCTCGCTCCGTTCGCAGCCGCTCAGGAGGAGTCGCTGGAGCTAGTTGCTACCGAGCTAGAGTGTGTAGGAGTCGCTGGAGCTGGTTGCTACCGAGTTGGAGTGCGTCTACGAGACCTTGCAGAGGGCGGAAGAAAGGATCGTCATTCTGGAAGAAACCCTCTACGGCTAGCAAGAGCATGAGGAGGATCAAGAAGAGGAAGATCCAGAAGAACCAGAGGAGGATCCGGAAGCAGATCCAGAAGTAGGCCCTGAAGATCAAGAAAGAGCCACAGAGCCAAAAGAGCTAGCTATGCCGGCTGCACCAGGGATGCCTGTTCCTACTGCACCCGTCCCAGGACATCAAGACCAGTTCGCAAGAATGCCAGTGCAGTTTCAAGTCTACAACAACTGAGTTTGCTAAGGTTTAGGTTTCGTCAGTTGAGGCTTAGTGTGTTGAGCCGCGTCAGTTTCAGCTTAGGAAGTGTCGCCCTTTAGGCGGTAGATTGTGTGTTTAGGTTCGTTGTTTTCTTGTGTGCGAGTATGAGCTACAAAGTCCCTTAGGCATTTGTTACAGTCATGCTAAGACCCTTAATTAATAAAGGTATTTCAGCTCATTCTCTTGAGTTGTGTTTGTTGGGTTTAACCTATCCCCGCCTAGATTCTTAACTCATCTTGTGTTTGCTACCTTATCTAACCCATGGAACTTCACCAGATGGATCAGACTTGTCATGCCGCCGCTAGTGGTTCAGGAGCCAATGGTTTAGATGGAAACGAGCAAACCCCCGCAGGAGCAGTTCCGATGCAAGCACCTCCTATTGACCTGCATAATTTCAGAGCTTTTATAGCAGCCCAGACACCGATGATGTACACGATGATGAATCAGATTCAGAGTATGAACAACAATTAGAACAACAACAACCACAGCAACAACGGAGCCCCAATCGCTCATGGTCACCATGGACTATCTAAGCTAGCTGAGTTCATGAGGACTTGCCCACCCACCTTTTCGGGAAATGTCTCACCAGTTGAAGCAGATGATTGGCTTCATGTTATTGAAAGGAAGCTACTGATCACCCAATGCAGTGATCGTGAAAAGGTTCTATATGCTACCCACTAGATGGAAGGCATTGCTGCTAAATGGTAGGAGAACTTATGTGCCACGCATGAGATGCCGCAAAACATTTCTTGGGAAGAGTTTTCTACAGCCTTTCGACAGTACCATGTGTCGGAAGGGATAATTGACCTGAAGAAGGATGAGTTCCGTGCTCTCAAACAAGAAGGAATGTCAATCACTGACTACCTCAATAAATTTTCTTAGCTAGCACGCTATGTTGCAGAGGATGTCGCCACCGACAAGGCTCGCCATAGTCGTTTTTTGAAAGGACTGAATTTTGGGCTACAACTCCACCTGATCGCCCATACCTTTCCAGATTTCCAAGAACTAGTCAATAAAGCTTTGGTCCTTGAGGACAAGCGTAAAGAACTGGAAGACAACTGCAAACGCAGGATGACCCAACAGGGAAGTCATCAGTCACAGTAGAAGGCAAGGATAGTTCCGCCACAGTACAATCGATTTTCGCCATATAATTCTTTCAGAGCACCTGCACCAACCTCGGCACCTCGTCTAGCTGCTTAGAACTTTCACAACCCTGCATCAGTCAACCCCAACCCAGGGAGCAATCAGCAAAACGGGCAAAGTGTGAGGCCTCCCGGGATCGGATCAGCTAAGTAATTACGCTAAAAACGCAATACTTAACGTGAGACGAAAATGATTCCAAGTGCCCGGATATATGTCTCATGTTAGCTCCCAAGGATCAGGGGCTAACATGCACATATCCTAATACAACATTGCAATCACATCTATACACAATCGTACAAGAGAATAGAAACTTTGATACATCTTCAACATATAGAACCTTATGGTCCCAATTTTACATAAGAGGGCCAATCGGCCAAATCTAAATAACAATAACACAAATAAATCGCAGCGGAAGATAAACTTAAAGTAAAAAGGGAATAACCGAGTTGGCATGCCCAAAATCCCACAAGCAACCAACTGGATTTAAAGCCGTTGCGCCCGTCGTCCTTACCTGATCAAATAGACACTTTTCAAGTACAAAGTTGTACTGCGAGACTTTTCAAGAAAAATAAGGATGCAGGTAAGTATCAATGGAAGGCTACTACACTAGTCAATTTTCAGCATAAAGCAAGTTTTGCATATAGATAAACAATAAAGATTTTAACTTGCCATTTGAAAAAAAAACATTTAGAAGACATTTTGTAACAGTATGTAATGATCAACAATGGTATAATCTCCAAATATAATCAACACTCGAACCTCCCATTCATGACACAATTTATTCCTCAACAAAATTAACGCGCGAACTACGCGTTCATGATAACATTTCAGATCTGAACAAACTATCATATTGACATAACATTTCCAACCATAACCCAAACTTAATTTCCCAAAAGCTAACTGTACATGTTTTCCCACAAGTGATGTCCATAACCTAGGACGAGGCTATTTGAATAGATTTAGTTCTCTACAGAGTTGTACAGCTTTACCCACATGATATGAATACCTTATACTATCGCCATGCACTCTTCCGAAGGAGTGTGACTAAGATATCATAATGAGGCATTTACAATGCCCTGTCCTAACTATCAAACCACCCGAGGAACAGAATTCCCATGGGAGTCTAAAAGCCTCCTAACCATAGGTGAACCCCGTTGCGTAAGTAAGTCCCTATCAAACAAGAGACCCTTAAGAGAAAGTAAGACAAAACTTAACATGCCCCCCACCAGATTGACAAGAGAACAATTAAAAATAACAATAACAATTGTCAACCTGATTGTGTTCTGATAGCTAACACACAACAAATTATTCAGCCAAGCCATCGCCCATAAACCCAGCGTGTGGTTGTACGTAAGACTTGGTTCATCACACCACAGACCGGTCTTCACATACCCAGACGGGGCTACACGAATTCGGGACCACCCCTTCATCACCCTATCACCCGTCCAAGTCAAACACTCAACAATAACCCACCTAACAAGTCACAATAACCAGATTCGAAGATCTGGAAACAATCCTCAATATCAATATAATTCAATCCATATAATCCTCAAATTTCATCAAGATTCAATTCAATCCACCGGCCGATGGACTAGCTCCATCAACCACTTTCGGCTACAACTACTAGCATGGCTAAGCATCGTTCTACAAACTAGCAAACAACAAATATAATATATAACCTTAATTATTCAAGGAAAAGGGGTAATCAACATTCAAAGGAGGGCTAATGCAGCAATTAGGAGATTAATTAACTACTTCTACCCATGAACATACATTTCAAAATAGCATGTAATTGCGATAATAAAACTCACACAAAACTTTTAAAAACCACTGGGAGCAACATGATAAAGAGGAGGGTGCTCGCACCTGTGCTGTACCACTTGTTCAATCTCAGGTTATACACACAATAATCTCACGAATATATCGTTATCGTCGAAAACCTAATGAAAGACGATATTGCAATAAATATCAAATAAAATCAGAAATTCAACATACTCAAAAATGTATGAAATTTATACAGTAGGTAGATTATGATTTTATATGAATTTATGTGAAAGATTCATTCTATTTGGATTTAGTATGTGAAAGTTATGGTGGTTTGAATCTCAGCTTTCTAGAAAATCCAATTTGGTACTATTCACCTAATTTAATTATTTGGTCAAAATTTGTAGATCAGTGATAGATACAAGGATTCCATAGATAAATAGAGGATAAAAATATAATACCAAATCAATTGAGTTTACCTCATTTTGAGATTTCAAGATTTAGTTATGAATTTCTAAAGTTATCAGTATTTTATACTGTAAAAAAATAATTCATTTTGGGATCAATTTTCACAAAATATCAAAAGACTGAAACCATTTTTAGAAATAAGTTTAATTAAAATGGAAATTATGAAAAGTGGTTTCACTGTTTTTGGAGTTAAAATAAAATAGTTATGTATTTTTGAAGTTAAAAGCTTTTTCTTATTGTAAAAATAATAGAGCCATGGATCATTTTTCCAAAACTATATTATATGATACAGAGAAATGTTGGAAACCTATTTTAAAATAAAATTCACTTAATATGAAAAATATCAAAACTGGTTTCATTCATTTTGAAGTTGATTTGAATTAAATATGGATTTTTGAAGTTACAACAATTTTCAGTGTACAAATAATTGTATTCTGAATTTTCTTAGGTATTAAATATTTTTTCCACCGAGAGCTATCTAGCCTCTAAAGCTGACGTGTGGGGTCCAGTACACAGTACCACTTTTCATTTTCGGTTAAAACTGACACGTGGGCCCTACTTGTCATTGACTCGGTGTACAAAATAGTGAGTGGACTAGGCCAAGTGTATTGGTCCACCAAAGCACAGCCAATGGACTAAACCACTTAGAACATGGGGGCCCCACAAGTCATAGGCTGAGGGTTAGCGCTTAACACATTTTAATTGCGTTGTCCGACATAGATCTTCGTTTTAACTGCTAATCATTGTAATTAACCTTAACGGCGCTACAGTGGCAGTCGGCGCGTCCGACAAACAGAGCTCCCACTCCATTGGCTTGCACGGCGGCTTGCCGGTGTGGTGGTCCACGGCCGCGTGATCCAAGGGCACGGATGGGAGCACAATAGCTGTGCGCTTCTACTGGCATCGACGGCGACCTCTGCGGCGGCCCATAGCGGCGGCGCAACGCCAGTGAGCGATGGTGGTTTTCGGCTACTGGTGCATGCGACGGCTGAAGGGATACGGGTAGGCTACGCTAGCAACAATTCAAAATTTCTACCACGTAAATCAGGATGCCAAGCAAGATAGATGATCACAGATCATTACCACCGACGCGCGATGCGCGAGAAGTCGAGCGACCTAGTCCGACGATGAACGCGTCGATGTAGTGGTCGTAGATGATCGTCCAACGTCCTCGTAGTCGATCGTCTCCTCCAGCAACCTCCACAGTTCCTTGTGAAGATCGCGGATCGTCCTCAGCGCAACAGCGACCGTAGTAGCGCCTCTACGGTATCCACACGTCCAGAGAAGGAACAACCGTACGCCGGTGTGCTAGCACCAAGTCGCACGGGAAGGCTCTCTCAAGAAGATGGCGGCTAGGGTTTCGGTGGAAACAACTCACGTGTCTGTCTCGCGTCACCTCATACTAGCCTCAAGCATCTCCTTATATAGTGCCCCGTGTCGGATTCTATCCGAACACGTTTTACGAATCGTATTCGTACTGGTTTGTTTCATCCCATTAAGTGTGTGACCCGTTAGGTTTATGTGTAATCGGTTATGACTCGGAAACCCTTTCCGACCACGAGTCGTAGCAGTCCCTAGCAGGACATAACGATTTTCGAATACACATAAATTATTTCGGACGAACCTTAATGCAATATGATCTACGACTAGGTCCTCATCACTTACGACCAGGTCCTATCTTTATACGACCAGTTCGCACTTGGTCACGACCAGTTCGTAACTCCTTACGACCAAGTTTCGACCACTCTGTGATTTCATTCGATCGGTCTACGACTTGGTCGTATCACCATACGACTTGTCAGGATCTGATCGAACTAAGCGACTTACTCTAGTATTTTTCCTTTGCCAAACGATATCTGGTTTGAACTACAGGTGAGATAATGTGTCATCCATGGACTATTCAATATTTTCTCGATCGAGTCGTCGGATAACCTTACGTGGTCGAACACTTCGACCACTAGTGGCATGGCCATGCACTTTCTTTATCCGACTACTTCGAGGGGCCCAGAGACATCTCTCCCGTTATGTTAGGAGGGGCAAATCCCATATCCGACCAGTCACATCCCTCCGCATGTTTCATAGCATACCCGAAAGCTACCTTTATAACTACCTAGTTACGAGCAGCGTTTGGCAACCCCTAAGAGTGCTATTACACATGCAGGGAACCATACTGATCTCAGGTCTAAGGATTATACATCATCATTGCTTGAGACCAACTAATGACACATAGAATCATAACAATCTCTATAGTGTCTCAAGGTGGGTCAATCCAACCCTATGTTCTCTAACATGTGTTTACATTATTGATTCGATATCCCTATATCCATGACCGGTGAAATATGATCATCAATCAATACATGTACTGGTCGTATGGTCACTGGTGTTCCGATTAGTGACATTCGACCATGGATACTTTTAGAACGACATCATATAAGTCGAAGAGTTTCACCAACAAGTCACATACTTGTTGATCTTCAAAACTAACGATTCATTCAAGGAATAGAATAACATTTATTCAAGAAATTATAAACATAGACGTGATACAATCATCTCTATGATTGCCTCTAGGGCATATCACCAACAACGGCACGGTGCAACTTTGAACCAAACAACGCGTGCTTAAGCTAAAAGAGGGGTCACTGAGGCTTACCAGTAGGATGCCGAGGCCGAAGAAACTCGGGTAGAAGGTAGCGCCGTCAATGGCGACGGTGGCGCTCGGGTTCACGAGGGGAGACCATCCTGCGCCCTGAGACGAACCAAGAAAGGTTGTACACAATTCAGGGGGTACTGAATACGGTGTAAACGCGAGCAATTGAGGAATGGCTCACCCAATCAACAAATGACCGTGAATAGGGTCTTCGGTCGACAGAAAAGGGAAAATCCAAATTGCAATACTCCTATAATGCGTTGAGGAAATAAGTTGAGGGGAACTTTTGATCATGCTCAGGCACAACTTATGACACACAAGATTGTGAAGAAAACTCACTGGGGTACGGGCGACACAGTGGAGCCGTCGTGGGTGCGCTCTGGAGACCGCCGAGAGCAGGAACTAGAGCTGGAACCTACAAGCATTATCAAAAGCTCAAATGAGCTAAAATGGAACATCCATCGGAAGTAGGAGCTATGGGACAATGCGGGGTGGATTTTACCCGAGAAGAACGCTCACAAGAGCTTCCCTCTCCTCGGCCACCGAGAGGAGAAGTGGGCTGAGAGAGGAGGGAAGAGCCGGTTTTGAGCGGGGAAGAGGACGGAGGAAAAAGGCGGCGTTAGCCGGTGACGCTCGAGCATTCGCCAAGGAGGGCGGTGCGGTCACGGAGGTGACGACATGCAGCAAAGCTCGGCAGGCGTGTGGCGCGGAAGCTCTGCGCGAGCCAACGGGAGGAAGAAGAAGCAGCTGACGGGTGGGACCGCCTTGGCAGAGGCTCACATGCGCGCGCAGGAGCAACATTTCGCCAATGCGTTGGGGTGGTCCGATTGGGATCCGACGATCCACAATCGTCGCGCTCTCGGGTGGTCAGAGCGATCCCGCTCAATCCAGGCGGTTGATTTCGAATCGGGCGGCTCACGTGCGATGGGTTAAGTTTGGTGCAGCTAGGGGGTTCGGTGCAGCTAGGGGGTTTGGTCTAGCCCAGTTCGCTGAGTCGGACTCGAGTCCGAGGAAGGTTTGAGTCTAAATCAGTTTGACCAAATAAACAAAGGGTTTGACCGAGGCTTTAAATATAGAAATAAAATTCTAAAAATTCTGAAATAATTAAGGGGTGTTCCTGGGATGGTCTAGTTCTCAAAAAAAAATATTAAACCTCATTGTTAAAGATATAATTTGTATAGTTTATATTTAAACCTATAATAGGTTATTGAATTGTGTTCGAATTTTCTGAGAGTTGAATTGAGCTCCAAAAATTTTGGAACAATCATATTAATTCATGATAATTCATATAGTATTTGAATAAATTATTTCTAGAAGATGTTCACAAGTTTTTGTTGCTGTTTTTAGGTTGAGTTTAAGTTTGAAGTGTATGTTTAATTTGTTTGATAATTTCCAAGTGCAAAATATTATGCAAATGATTCCAAAATGTCAAGCATGCTGATAAGATTCATACTAATTCACATTAATTAATTTGGGGATGTTACACAAAGAGTCTATTATTCTTGCCATCAACCAGGCCATTTCGCCAACCAGTGTCCGCAAAAGGGAACAATCACTCCAGTACACTTTAACCTTGGAGTTACACCTGCCAAGACGCTAGCAGCAAGCAGCAACCAAGGAGCTTCTCAAGCTATCGATCAATCCAGAGGACCACCACCGTCTGTGGTCAGAGGCCGTGTCAACCACGTCACTCTGGAAGGAGCCTAGGAAGCACCGGACGTCGTACTGGGTATGTTTCTGGTTAACTTAGTTCCTGCATCAGTTTTGTTTGATTCTGGAGCTTTGCATTCGTTTGTTTCTGGAGTTTTTGCAACCAAGAATAACATGAAAGTTATGCATCTTAAGCATACTCTATTAGTCCAATCGCTTGGAGCAGAGCTAAGTTCTAAAGTGTGATGTTTAGGAGCTAAGTTACTCATAGCTGGAGTTAAGTTTCTAGCCAACCTAATCGCTCTAGACACCCAGACCTTAGATGTCATTCTTGGAATAGATTCGTTATCCAAGCACAAAGCTGTGCTAGATTGTGGCCAGAGAGCCGTCACAATTGAAGATACCAATGGAAAGAAAGTGGAGTTTCTAGCCACCTCAGTTCATGATGGATATGTGCTCGTCAACAGTCTGAAGACCGTTTCGTTGGAAGATGTACTTTTCAGAAGAATTACCAAGAATGCCACCAGACCGTGACATCGAGTTCGTCATCGATCTAGTGCTGGGAACAGCATCAATCTCTAAGAGATCTTATCGAATGCCAGCCCATGAGTTGGTAGAAATGAAGAAGCAGATTGAAGAACTTCTTAAAAAATATTTTGTGAGACATAGTTCGTCGCCATGGGGAGCACCAGTTTTGTTTGTCAAAAAGAAAGATAGAAGCATGAGGATGTGTATTGATTACCGCTTTCTCAATAAAGTCACCATCAAGAACAAGTATCTACTGCCCCGAATTGATGATTTGTTTGATCAGATGAAAGGAACCAGAGTGTTCTCAAAGATCAACCTGCGATCAGGTTACCATCAGTTGAAGATTTGTTCTAAGGATATCTCGAAGACCGCTTTCTCAACACGGTATAGACATTATGAGTTTCTAGTCATGTCCTTTGGTTTGACTAATGCCCCTGCTTACTTCATGAACATGATGAATAAAGTATTCATGGAATATCGGGACAAATTTGTAGTGGGGTTCATTGATGATATTTTGGTTTACTCTAAGACTGAGGAAGAACACGCCGAACACCTGAGGTTAGTCTTAGAGAAACTCAGAGAGCATCAGTTGTATGCTAAGTTTAGCAAGTGTGATTTCTAGAAGAAGGAAGTTGATTTTCTTGGTCATCTGATGACAGCTGAAGGAGTCGCAGTTGACCCTGGAAAAGTTAAAGCAGTGTTACATTGGGAGCAACCCAAAATCGTAACTCAGATTCACAGTTTCTTGGGAATGGCGGGATATTACCGCCATTTCATCAAAGGATTCTCAACAATTGCTAAAGCCACTTACGCAATTGTTGAAGAAGGAGAAAAAGTTCACTTAGACCCCAGCTTGTGAGGAAAGTTTTCAGGAATTAAAGAGACGATTGACTTCAGTCCTAGTGCTAATTCTACTAGACATTCGGAAGGATTTTGATATCTATTGTGATGCTTTGCATCAAGGATTAGGATGTGTCCTGATACAAGAAGGAAGAGCCGTCACTTATGCGTTAAGGCAATTAAGACCTCATGAAGAGAATTACCCCACCCATGACCTGGAACTAGTTGTCGTCGTGCATGCTTTAAAGATGTAGCATCATTACCTCATCGGTAACCGCTGTAAAGTTTATACGGGTCATAAGAGTTTGAGGTATATTTTCACGCAGACAGATTTGAACATGAGGCAAAGAAGATGGTTGGAATTGATAAAGGATTATAATCTTAGAATCCACTACCATCTTGGAAAAGTCAACGTAGTTGCAGATGCTTTAAGTCGTAAGAGTTGCTATAATACTTTGGAAGTAAAGGAGAGTTGCCCATAACTTTATGAGGAGTTTCACAGGCTGAAGCTAGAAGTTGTACCTGAAGGATTTGTGGCCAGTATAGAAGTACAGTCCACCCTGGAGAAACAGATTTGTGAAGCCCAACCAAAGGATCCTGTAATTTCAGACATCACACTCAAAATGGCAGAAGGAAAATTCAAAGACGTCACCATAGATGATCAAGATATATTGTAGATCAATGGCCATATATGCGTACTAGATGTTGATGGCTTGAGACAGCTAATTTTAAAGGAGGCTCATGATTCGAAGTATTCGATTTACCCTGGAAGTACTAAGATGTACCAGGATGTTAAGAATAAATCTTGGTGGCCTAATTTGAAGCGAGAAGTCACAGAATTCGTTGCCTTGTGTGACGTATGTCAGAAGGTGAAGGCAGAACATCAGAGACCAGCAGGTTTGTTACAACCGCTGAAGATTCCAGAGTGGAAGTGGGAAGAGATCATAATGGATTTCATTACCGGTTTACCCAAGACTCAATTGGGTTACGATTTGATTTGGGTAATAATTGATCGTTTGACTAAAGTTGTCCATTTCTTGCCAGTCAAAACCACCTATTCAGAAGATCGCCTTGCAGAGCTGTACATATCAAGGATTGTCAGTTTGCATGAGTTACCTAAGAAGATAGTGTCAGATCGACGATCTCAGTTCACCTCGTGTTTTTGGCAAAGTTTGCATGAAGCTTTGGGAACTCACCTGAATTTCAGTACTGCTTATCATCCTCAGACAGATGGACAGACTAAAAGAGTTAATCAGATATTGAAAGATATGTTGAGAGCTTGTGCTCTAGCTAATGCTACTAGTTGGGACAAGAGTTTGCTGTATGCGAAATTCTCGTACAACAACAGTTATCAACCTAGTCTGCAAATGTCACCATTTGATGCTTTGTATGGTCGTGCCTACAGAACCCCCATTGAATTAGTCAAAAACAGCTGAACGTTTAGTCTTCGGACCAGATATTATCCAAGAGGCAGAAGAGCAAGTAGCCATGATGAGAGAAAGATTGAAGATAGCTCAATCCATGCAGAAGAGCTATGCTGATAATCATCGTCGTGACCTCAGTTTTGAACCAGAAGATTTTGTTTATCTTCGAGTTACTCTGCTCAAGGGTGTGAAAAGGTTTCATGCCAAAGGGAAGCTTGCCTCGAGGTATGTTGGTCCGTTCAGGATTTTGGAGCACCGTGGAGAAGTTTCCTATCAGTTGGAGCTGCTGCAGTCGTTAGCAGGAGTACATGATGTCTTTCATGTCTCGCAGTTGAAGAAATGTCTTCGTGTGCCAGAAGAGCAAACCCCTTTGGATTCAATTGAGTTAAGAGAGGATCTCACTTACAAGGAGTGGCCAGTCAAGATTTGGGATGTCGCGGAGTGTCGTACCAAAAGCAAGACTGTTCGCTTTTGCAGGGTTCAGTGGAGCAACCACTCTGAAGGAGAAGCAACGTGGGAGCGTGAAGAAGAGTTGAAAGTCGAGTTTCCTAGCCTTTTCTCTAGCTAGCCTGAATCTCAAGGTCGAGATTCCTTTAAAGGGGGAGGTTTGTAACATCCCAATTTTCTAAGCTTTAAAAATCTTTTAAATAGTTAGTAGGAAGAAAATTCACCTTTGGGTTTTATTTGAATTTAATTCAAAAGCTTAACTTGGAATTTTAGTATCAAAACCATTTAATATGACTAATGTTAACTTCAACAATTGTCAAAACTATTTTATTTGGATTCTATGTGCTTGGATATATTTTCTAAATTTTTCTAGAATTTTTCTGAGTTCATTTGCTATATTACAATTGCCTTTTGGATTTTTTGGTATTTATAAAATAGAAAAACTATTTAAAATCTCAGTTAATCCCTTGGGCCGAAACCCAATCCTATTCTGTTTTCGGCCCAGTTTCCTTCCGCGCGTGCGTCGCCGCACCCGCTGTTAGGTGGACCCATGTGCGTCGTCGTCTCCGAGCCGTCTTCCTCACGTAGTCCGAAGCCTGCGTCCACCATTGTCGAAGCTTGAGCTCCGTACGACAACACCGAATCCTCAACTAAACTCCTTCTAGAAAATGCGTAGGATCTTATCTCTTTTCACCCTGCACTCAAATCCGGCCAAATCTCTTACCGAATCGGCCTTTATCTCCTAAAACTCCGAACTCGATTTCGAGTTCATCTCGGACTCGATTTGGGAATTCCTTATCCCATGCCACCCAAGCCCTATAAATAGTCCCCGAGGATCGCCTCTGTGCCCTCATCCCAAAACCCTAAGCTGCCGCCCTCCAAGAACTCGAGAGCCGTCGCAATTGCAGATCTTGAGTTTTGTCACCACTGCCGTTTTCTTCAACTCCAGCCACCATCATCATCGCCATGTGGTTGTGGTCTACGCTGCTGGGACCACCATCATCGTAGCTTCCTCCAAAACCCCTCGATGTCACCAGAGCGTCGCCAGAGCCTTCATTCGACAAAACCATATTCATCTTCGCTGCTTTGAGCTCATCGCCGACCATCTCTGTCCACCTCAACCACCTGGAGGTATACCCAGAGATTTGAAATAGCCGTAGTTACCCACTAGCACCACCCACCGCCGATGAATCGCCATCGTTCGTCGACGACCATCGAAACCCGAGCCCTTGTCTTTGGCTTGCTTTGAGTACTGTTTGGTTCGAGTGCTGCTCGTCGCTTTCGACTGCTGTAGTCGTAGACTCTTCCGGCTATAGTAGTCGTGGATCTCTTTCGACTGTTGTAGTCATAGCCGATTTCGACTACATGGTCGTAGCCGTTGTCGATTACACGTGGTCGTAGCCGCTGCAGACTGCCGTGGTCGTAGCAAATTTAGATCTAAACTTCCGAGAACCATATCTTTTGCATCCGAACTCCGTTTAAACCTATTCAAATTTCTAAATTCATCTAAATTCGAGATCTATTTATCTAAGATTTTTATTTAATTTTTGGAGTTAGTTTTCTTCTCTGTTTCATTTATTTTTGTTTATTTGTCTCGTTTGTGAGTAGACATTGATACTTCGATCGATTTTGGAGAAGGAGTTCACCAAGACCAAGACCAGTACCTGGATTTATTCCACGGCAAGTCATACCTTTGATCATATTGAATTCCAGGCGACGAACTAGGTCTCATGGCGCTCCCCATGGCGCTCCCCATGCCTTCTTTCTTCTTGACAAACAACACTGGCGCTCCCCATGGCGACGAACTAGGTCTCACGAAACCTTTCTCAAGAAGTTCCTCTATCTGCTTCTTCATCTCTACCAATAAATCGGCTGACATCCGATAAGGTCTCTTTGAAATTGGTGCTGTCCCTGGCACTAGGTCGATGACAAACTCAATGTCACGATCCGGTGGCATTCCTGGTAATTCCTCCAGAAACACATCTGGATATTCTTTGACAACTGGTACTTCATCTAAAGAGAGGCTCTTCAGGCTGTTTACTAACAGATGTCCATCACGAACTGAGGTGGCTAGGAATTCCACCTTGTTTCCCTTGGTGTCCTCAACTGTTACGGTTCTTCGACCACAATCTAACACGACTTTGTGCTTAGATAACCAATCCATACCCAGAATGACATCTAGGGTTTGGGTGTCTAGAACGATTAGGTTGGCTAGAAACTCAACTCCAGCTATGAGTAACTTAGCTCCTAAACATCCCACTTTAGTGCTTAGCTCTGCTCCAGGCGACTGGACTAACAGAGTATGCTTAAGATGAACTATTTCCAATTTGTTCTTAGTTGCAAACATCCCAGAAACAAACGAATGCGAAGCTCCAGAATCAAACAAAACTGATGCAGGTACTGAGTTAACCAGAAACTTACCTAGTACGACGTCTGGTGCTTCCTGGGCTCCTTCCAGAGTGACGTGGTTGACACGGCCTCTGACCACAGACTACGGTGCTCCTCCGGCTTGACCGGCAACTTGTGAAGCTCCTTGGTTGATGCCTGGTGCTGGTGTCTTGGATGGCATAGCTCCAAGGTTGAAACGTACTGGAGTGATTGTTCCCTTCTGTGGGCACTGGTTGGCAAAATGTCCTGGTTGACGACAGGTGTAACAGACTCTTTGTCTGCTTTGCTGATTGCTTCCCTGGTTGGGGCACAGTGCGGGGTTGCGGAAGTTCGGCACCGACAGTCTTGAAGTTGGTGCAGGTGCTCTGAATGAAGTCTGGGGTGGAAACCGGTTGAACTGTGATGGAACGGTCCTTGCCCTCTGCTGTGGCTGATGACCTCCTTCTTGAGCCATCCGGCATTTGCGGTTGTCCTCCAGTTCCTTGCGTTTGTCTTCTAGAACAAATGCTTTATTGACCAATTCTTGGAAGTCAAGGAAAGTATGGGTGATTAGACTGACTTGCAGTCCAGTGTTAAGCCCCTTCAGAAAGCGACTCTGGCGAGCCTTGTCCGTGGCTACATCCTCTGCTGCATAGCGAGCTAGTTGAGAAAACTTGTTGAGATAGTCAGACACTGACATAGCTCCTTGTTTGAGAGCGCGAAACTCATCCTTCTTCAGATCAATAATACCTTCTGGTACATGATACTGACGAAATGTTGCAGAAAATTCTTCCCAGGTGATAACTTGTGGCGTCTCATGCGCGGCACAGAAGTTCTCCCACCATTCGGTAGCTATGCCCTCCATCTGATGAGTAGCATACAAAACATTCTCACGGTCGCTGGACTGGGTGATCAGCAGCTTCCTTTCAATGACCTGAAGCCAATCATCTGCTTCCACTAGAGAGACGTGTCAGGAGAATGTGGGTGGGCGAGTCCTCATAAACTCCGCAAGTTTGGATGGTCCATGGTGACCATGAGCAGCTGGGGCTCCATGCTGTTGATTGTTGTTATTGTTATGATTGTTCATGGCTTGCATCTGAGTCATCATGGTATTCATCAGCTGAGTTTGTGCTGCCATGAAAGCTCCAATGTTTTGCAAGTCAATCGGGGGTGCTTGTGGCGGAACTGCTCTTGCGGCTGGTTACTCATTGCTTCTCGGTGCTGAGGTACCGGAACCACTTGCAGCAGTCTGGCGAGTTTGAACCATCTGACGAAACTCCATGGGTTAGATGAGGTAGCAAGCACAAGATAAGTGAAGAACTAAGTAGGGGGTAGGTTAAACCCAACAAAACACAGCTCAAGGAGCTCAAACGAAATACTTTTATTAATTAGAGTCTTAGCATGGCTGCAACAAATGCCTAAGGGCCTTTGCAGCTCATACTCGCACACAAAAGAAACACGACCTAATCACACAAAACTACCACCTAAAGGGCGACTTACTAAACTGAAACTGGCTAAGCCTGAAAAACTGAAACTAAGACAACTACTAGAGAAAGCCTCCACAACCGCGGCGGCGCTCCTGACGGCTGCAGACTCGGAAGTGAGCCGGCATCCTGGCAAACTGATCCCGATGCCCTGGAACTGGTGCGGCAGGAACAGGCGTTCCCGGTGCAACTGGCTCAGCTGGCTCCTCTGGCTCTGCGTCTTCTTCTGGCTCAACTGGACCTTCCTCTGGATCTTCTTCAGGATCCTCCTCGGGGTCTTCCTCTTCTTCATCATCCTGGTCGTAGAGAATCTCTTACAGAGTAGCGACCTTTTCCTCAGCTCTCTGTAAAGCCTCATAGACATGATCCAGCTCTGTGATAGTCCTCTCCAATGCTTCCTCCTGGGCAGCTGCAAACTGGGCGAGGTGCACCACTGTAGCATTGCTCTCTTCTTCTGTAGACGGGTAGCGTGCTGGCAGATCCACGGCTGCAGCTCTGGGGTGGTAACGGAAGACGGTTTCTTGGAGCTCCCGTGCGTAGATGTTGCAGATACGCAGCATAGCCAAGCGTGACGACTCCTGGATGCCTTCCAGCCAAGTGATCTTCCTCATAGAGATGTGCGAAGGTTGGCTCGCCATGTCGTTCCTCCTGGCGTAGATCGTCAGACGACAGATCACTCCACGGTTTTGTCCATTCACTATCCAGTTGTTGCCGACGTACAACGGACGATCAAAGCCTCCAAGGACCTGAAGCAACTTCCAAAGCTCGGCGGTGTATCCTCCTGTGCGCTCACCATAGCTCTAGAGACGAGGCATCTGTCAAGACAGACGAAGGGATACTAAGAGCAACTTAAAACAGCGAGAAGAGAAAAGAGTACAGCAATACTTGAGTCGAGAGAGATATGAGAAGAGTTAAGCAATTAATTACTCTTGCAAGTTAATTTTTCCTTTAGAAAATAATTTGGACACTCTAAAGACGGCCAATCTAACTAAGGTCAAGACCTACAGTCAGTATGGCTCTGATACCACCTCTGTCGGGACCCAAAATTATGATTCTGGAACCCTCTGTGTATACTGCACTAGTCCAGGATCACGCTAATGCACACAGGGTTAACATAGGTAAATATCGATCCACACAAGCGATAAATAAAGTAAACGATTAGTTTGAATAACAAATAAGGGTTTTGACCTTATGGTCGAGTTTACACTTATTAAGCCACGCAGGGCTAACAAAGAATAAACAGCAGCGGAACAGAGATAACTTTAGCGTAGATCCCATCAATTCACCACAGCAACCGATCGATCGGACCTTAACGATCGGCAACCTTGGCGAACTCCTCCTCAAAGCGGCGTAGACTCCTCTTCTGTAGGTTTGGGCGCAAGTTTTACAACAAGCGTGAGTACACAACTGTACTCGCAAATCATACCACAGAATGCAATTTATAGATGCAGGTTTATTCCAAAAGAAAAGGCTTCTGTGGTTCTTTTGCATAAAAGCAACTTTTGCAATTGAATACAAATAATAGATTGAAAGCATAATTCAAAACAAATAGACAATATTAATTTAACAGTTGTTTTCACAAAGACACAAAGCTAAACAGATTATTTCACATAGCCATATGACTTAGATCACATAGCCCCCATCCCAATATTTTATGAAAACTACCCCTCGTGTGAAATCCCCGAGCATGTCCATGACCGCGGACGCGGCTATTCGAATAGATTGATTTTTCACTCTGCAGAGGTTGTACACTTTACCCACAAGATACAACTAGTGTAGCTAGCACTAATCGTAACAAAACAGTTCAGAAAATTCATCTCAAACATTGACATCCCCGATGTGCTTTCCCGCTAGACCAGCTCACAAAGAAAACTAGTCTAACACACACCCGCGATGCAACTACCAAGTAGCCACACCTCCACTCTGTCACAAAGCCTAACCTATCCACCTGAACATCAATGCCGAGAATCCATAACCTACTAAGTTAGGCCCGTCCCATAGGTCCCGGGTCACCGCCCGCCTAACGCCTAGCGCTTTCTTGAACCTTGGTTGCAATTATAAACCTGACTAAGTGATTATAGAATTATGTGATAAAATTGTGTGTACTATGTGCTATTACTCATGAATGGCATATGTTTCACTTAACCAATAGGGTGGAAAAAGATTTAGACTGAGGCAAGTTGTACTGTGTTTTGTTATGGTGGAGCTATGTGCATGGGTTTTAATCTGTGTGACATAATTAGAATATTAGGAAGTCTTGCCTTGGTTAATTAAGGACTTAACTTTGTGCGTCATTGAACTGAGCCTTACTGTACAACCACATGCCTGATGGGATGTGCCTAACTTAGTAAGTTATGGATTCTTGACATTGATTACTCAAGTAGTAGGTTAGGCTGTGTTACATGGGTGGAGGTGTGTACTACCATGTAGTCGAATCATGGGCGGTTCGCCATGTCCCTGTCCAATGGTGTGTGTCGGACTGACTTTCTGTGTGGGGTTGTCTGGTGGTTAAGCACATTGGGAGTGTTAATGTTGAGATGAAGTTTCTGAAATATTTTGTTATGATTAGTACTACCTACACTGATCGTATCGTGTGAGTAAAGTGTATAACCTCTATAGAGTATTAATTAATCTATTCGAATAGCCGCCTCCACTGTCATGGACATGCTCGGGGGTCTCACACGAGGGGTAGATTTTCATAAAACTTTGGGAAGGGACAGCTATGTGACTTAAGTCATGTAGCTATGTGAATTAATCTGTTAGCTTTGTGTCTTTGTGAAAACAACTGTTAAATTATTATCATCTATTTGTTTTTAATTATGTTTTCAATCTATTATTGTATTCAATTACAAATATTGCATTTCTGCAAAAGAACCACAGAAGTCATTTCTTTGGAATAAGCCTGCATCTATACATTGTATTTTATGGTATGTCTTGCGAGTACGGTTGTGTACTCATACTTGCTAAATCAAATCAACAGAGGTGGAGGAGTCATCGCCTGCTTTTGAGGAGGAGTTCGTTGAAGGTGTTGATCGTTAGGGTCGTGATCCCAGTCGGTTGCCTGTGGTGAATTGATGGGATTTTCGCTAGACTTTACTTTGTTCCGCTGCTATTTATTTCTCTGTTAGCCCTGTGTGGCATAATAAGTGTAAACTCGACTATAAGGTCAAATCTATTATTTGTTATTTAAATTAATCGTTTACTCTATTAATCTCTTGTGTGGATCGATATTCATCTATGTTGCCACTGTGTGTACTAGCGTGATCCTAGACTAGTGTATTATACACAGAGGTTCCATAATTGCATTTTTGTGTCCTGATAGTTGTGCCCTTGTTGTCGTTGCTCGAACACATAGCCACAAATGAGGGCAACAATGATCGCACACTTGTGCAAGTATGGATTTAGGCAATGCTATATCGTGTGGGTCTACCATGGCGAGTCACGAAGTAGTAGATCGAACATGCAATGCACAGATGATGGTGGGCACAATGAGAGTAGGATAGAAGACATGCTAGATGATGTGCATGATGCATATGGGCCACCTATAGAGGAAGAACCGGAGCCTGCAACTAGGGATTTATTTGATATGTTGTTCGCAGCGAGTCAACCACTTCATGGGCAAACATAGGTGTCCCAACTAGATGCCATCACACAACACTTGCTGTCAAGTCCTAGTTCAACACAAGCATTGCTTGCTTTGATGCATTCTTAAGCGTGTTTAGCACCCTTCTACCAGATGATCACAAACTGCCCCCTAACTTAAATGAGGCCAAGAAATTGATAAGCGTACTAAATATGCCATATGAGAAGATAGATGTTTGTCCAAATCATTGCATGTTATTTAGGAATGAGAATGTGGACAATGATCACTGTGATAAGTGTGGTGAGTCTAGGTATGTTGAGGTTGACTCCGATGATGGTCATAAGAGGCAGCTTTCTATTGGTAGAAAAATACTTCGCTATTTACCATTTGTACCACAAATCCAATGGTTATACATGTCTGAGGTTTTTGCCAAACAAATGATATGGCATAAGTGTAGGGACACGGGTAGGCTACACTAGCGCAAATTAAAAATTCTACCAGTAAACCAAGATCACTGCAGATTATAGATCACGGTCTTACCACTAGACGCGCAGTGCGGAAGTTGATGCAGCCGCGTCGGGCGATGTAGTCGTACCAAGTTGATGCGATGCGTCGGGCGAGTAGTCGTACTACTTCCTCGTCCTCGTCGTGGCGTCCCACGTCTGACTCCTTTCTTGCGGTTCGTCCCAACGCCACGCATGCGGCGCCTTCAAAGGTATCCACACGTGCGGGAGGAAGCGGCGCACGCCGGACTACTAGATCCGCGCGAGCGACTAGGGCGTGGGAGGGTGGCGGCCGGGGTTTGGGGATGTCACGAAAAACTCAACCCTCAACCAGGCGCCTGCCCTCCTTTTATAGGCGTCCTTATAATGGGCTTCTACGAATAGAGGCCCATTAGGACTCAATGCCCGTCTAATTCGGATCCAATCCGAATTAGGCTTCACCCCTAAGTGTGTGACCCTATGGTTCACATATGTTTAGACATGACGCGAGTACACATACTTGGTCAATAGTTGGTAGCGACCTCTAGCAAGACGTGCAACTCCTAAACATACGTAAAGATCATATCGGACGAACCATCACAACGTTATGTACATGCCAATCCCTTTGCCTCACGACATTCGGTCGAGCTCCAAGCTGACCACTCTTTCTCGATCACGTGATCCGGAATCCCTTACTAGGTTAACTCTTAACCTTAAGTAGCATGGCCATGCATTTCGGATCCGATCACTCGAGGCCCAGAGATATCTCTCTCGCAGAGAGGGCAAATCCCATCTCGATCGACCATGCCTCGCAAAGCATGCTTCATGACAAACCCAAAGCTACCTTTATAACTACCCGATTCTGAGTAGCGTTTGATAGCCCCTAAGTAGGTCGATTCACATCTCAAGTACATGCGACAATCTCGGTCTAAGGACAAGGCATACATTGTGTAGAGAGAACCATAAGAATAATTACTATGTCTCATGTTGGGTCGGTCCAACCCCATGTTCTAAACATGTGTCCACATTATTGGTTTGACATCTCCATGTCTATGACTCGTGAAACATGGTCATCAACCGATACATGTGCTAATCCATCATTCACGTGTGTCCTCACATGAACTCCGACTAGGGACAACTTTAGAATAACCATACAAGTAAAGAGTTTCACAAACAAGTCACATACTTGTTAATCAACACAAAGGCAATATTCAAGGAACATTTATTAAATCATGGATACAATGAAATATCATCATCAATATGATTGCCTCTAGGGCATATCTCCATGATCTCCCACTTGCACTAGAGTCAATCTAGAAGATATCTAATACCCATAGCTCTTGTGTGCGCCTCATGCTTAGGCTGTGGGAGAGGCTTCGTCAAAGGATCGAAATATTCAAATCAGTGTGTATTTTGCATATCTTTAAATCTCCTCGATTAAGGATCTCTCGAATGAGATGAAACCGCCAGAGATGTGTTTGTTCTTTTGGTGATTCCTCGGCTCCTTGGCTTGCGCATGGCCCCACCGTTATCACAAGAAAGATCCAGAGGATCGCACGCACTAGGAACCACACCTAGTTCGATTATGAACTTCCTTATCAAACACCTTCCTTTCTTTGCTTGAAGCCGCAATGTACTCGACCTCCGTTGTAGAGTCGACAACGATCTCACGCTTGGAACTCTTCCAACTTACCGCACCACCGTTCAAAAGGAACACAAAACCCGATTGCGATTTGTAATCATCTTTGTCGGTTTGGAAGCTTGCATCGGTGTAACCATTTACAACGAGCTCTTCTCACCTCCGTAGACTAGGAACACATCCTTAGTTCTTCTCAAATACTTGAGGATGTTTTTAAGCGCTGTCCGATGACTCTCACCGGATCACCGAGTATCTGCTCGTAACACTTAGAGCATAGGAAACATCGGGCGAGTGCACATCATAGCATACATGATAGATCCAATGGCGAAGCATATGGAATCTTACTCATGCGATCTCGCTCATCGGTTGTCGAAGGACACCGAGTCTTGCCAAGATTTATGCCATGAGACATGGGCAAGAACCCTTTCTTTGCCTCCTCCATGTTGAACCGTTTCAACACTTTGTCAATGTAAGTACTGCTTAATCCTATTAGCCTTTTGATCTATCTCTATAGATCTTAATACCCAAAATATATGCCGCTTCCCTAAGTCCTTCATTGAGAAACTATTTTTGGTGAGGTCTTAACGGACTCGAGCATAGGAATATCATTTCCAATCGGTAATATGTCATCTACATATAAGATTAGAAATACGAGTGAGCTCCACTTGTCTTCTTGTAAACACAAGATTCTTCTTCGTTTTGATGAAGTCAAACCCTTTGACCACTTCATCAAAACGAATGTTCCAACTCGAGATGCTTGCTTCAATCCATAAATGGATTTTTGAAGTTTGCATACTTTTCTAGCATTGTTTGGATCGACAAAACCCTCGGTCTGTATCATATACACGTCCTCGGTTAAATTTCCATTAAGGAAAGCCGTTTTGACATCCATCCGCCATATCTCATAGTCGAAATATGCAACAATAGCTAGAATGATCCGTATTGATTTAAGCATCGCTACGGTGAGAAAGTCTCATCGTAGTCAACTCCTTGAACTTGTAGGAAACCTTTGCGACAAGTCGAGCTTTATGGATATGAACATTTCCATCCATATCAATCTTCCTTTTATAGATCCATTTGCACTCTATGGTTTTAACACCATCAAAGTGGTCAACCAAATTCCAAACTTGATTGTCTCCCATGGATGCTATCTCGGATCTCATGGCACTATGCCATTTCTCGTAGTCTGGTCCATCATTGCTTCCGCATAGGTCGTAGGCTCATCATTGTCTAACAATAATATATCTCGCGCATTCTGGAGCCTTTCAGACCTTCGTGGTGGTGGTGCTTCCTTTGCCATGGGTTCCTCAACTTGTTACGCCACATGGGCATCATTCGTCGAGTCTTCCCGATTGGTTCATCTTGAACCTCTTCAAGTCTGCACTTGTTCTTCCACTTGTCTCCTATTGAGAAACTCTTTCTCTAGGAAAACACCACTTGAGCGACAAACACTTTGCCCTCTAGTCGGTTGTAGAAGTAATATCCAAAGGTTTCCTTCGGATATCCCACGAAAATGCATTTATCAGAGCTTGGGTGTGAGCTTGTCCGATGTAGTAGTCGCTGACAAACGCCTCACAACCCCAAATCTTTAGAAAAGACAAGCGTGACTCTTCCTAGTCCATATCTCATATGGTGTCTTAACTACGGATTTAGACGGTACCTATTAAGTGTGAAAGCTGCCGTTTCTAGAGCGTAACCCCAAAGGATAATGGTAAATCTGATGGCTCATCATCGATCGAACCATGTCCAACAAGGTCCGACACGCCGCTCGGATACCCGTTTCTTTGAGGCGTTAGGCGGTGTTAGGCGTGGAACAATTCCGCAACTCTTGGATGATTGCTAAATTCATGACTCAAATACTCGCCACCACGATCGGATCGCGAGCCTTGATTTTCTTGGCACGTTGATTTTCAACCTCATTCGGAACTCTTTGAACTTTTCAAAAGTTTGGACTTATGCTTCATTAAGTAGACATAGCCATATCTACTAAAATCATCGATGAAAGTTATGAAGTAATGAAATCCACCTCTAGCGATCGTGCTCATTGGTCCACATACATCGGTATGTATGATTTCCAACAAGTCGGCGCCCTCTCAAAGAACCTTTGAAAGGTGATTTGGTCATCTTACCAAGCAAACAAGCTTCACATGTCTCGTATGATTCAAAATCAAACGAAGTTAGAAGACCATCGGCATGGAGCTTCTTCATGCGCTTTTCATATGTGACCCAAACGACAATGCCAAACATAGGTGGGATTCAAATCATTAGGTCGAAGTCTTTTAGCATTTATGTTAAAGATAGGCGCATCATCAAGATTTAAAATAAATAACCCATTCACAATGGGCAAAAGCCATAAACATTCCATTTTAGAGATCAAACAACCATTGTCTTTACTTGCAAATGAATAACCATCTCTCATCAAACATGAGGGGATAAAATGTTTCGACTCATACTAGGAACATAATAACAATTATTCAATTCCATAATAAATCTTGAAGGAAGTGAAGTTGCATGGTGCCGACGGTCAACGCAGCAACCCTTGCTTTATTTCCGACGCGAAAATCAACTTCACCTCTTGCGACTCCTCTACTTCTTATTAGCCCCTGCATCGAGTTGCAAATGTGAGCAAGCGATCCGGTATCAAATACCCACGAGTTAATAGGAGAATGCGAGAAAAATGTCTAAAACATTTATGACAAGTGTACCATGGGTGGAAGTCTTACTTCGGCCTTCTTCTTGCATTCATCGAATCCATGTACTTCTTGCGTTTCTCTTCCGGTGGCGGTTTCTTTACAATAGAAGCATCTTGTCTCACTCGAGTCCAAAGATTAGGCTTAGGCGTTGGCTTGAGATCATATCTTTAACCTTGCCCTTATTCTTTGGCCATGGCTTCTTACCCTTTTCTTGAAGCTAGACTTGTTCGCTGACCATCACATGGCTAGGCCACGCACACTTCTTAATGTCACTCTCTGCTTGTTTTGAGCATCCCACAAAGCTCATTAAGGCCCTTATCCGCCCCATGCATATGGTAGTTGAAATGAAATGCCCATAGCTAGGTGGAAGAGACGCTAAAATGAAATCGATTGCCAACTCTTGGCCAATTGGAAAACCAAGTTTATCCAAAGTCCGATTGTAACCAACCATTTTGATCACATGTGGGCCTACTGGTGCACCTTCGTTAACTTGCATTCCGAAAAGCCTTAGAGACATTGAACCGTTCAGTCTGGCCCGTGTGCGAACATGTCCTTAAGCGCTATGATCATATCATACGCTTCACGATCTTCAAAGCGCTTTTGAAGGTCGGGTTCCATGCATGCAAGCATAAGACGACTAATCTCAAGAGAGTCATCACATGCTTTCTTGTAGGCATTTTTAACAAAGGTGAGACGCATTGTTAGCGAGTTCTTTTGGGATTGGGGTGTCGAACGTTTTCCTTTTATCCGCCACGAGAACAATTCTCGAGTTACGGACCATCAGAATAGTTTGTTCCATTTAATTTCTCTTTCTCAAGAATCGATCGCAAAGCAAAAGGGTGTGCGTGGTTGCTAGATGCCATTGATCTACAATAGGAAATGCAAAATACTAAGACAAATAAAACCATGATAGAGTAAATTGTATTAAACAAATTTAATAGAATGTACTCCCACTAAAATCAACATCCTCTGTTGATTCTTAGCGATTCAAGATCCCAATTAACGAGTCTACTAGTGAGCTTTTGCATCACCGCTAGGAGACAAGGTAATTGATAAGCAACACCTTGCTAATCATATCTCTATATGACTCTTGTTGTTGGGTGACATCTCTATGCCCCGCGCCCAACCTTTATGCCCCAAGGCCCATAACCTTTATGATAACCTTGTTAAGTTCACCAATCCTTATGCATGTAAGTATCCGATACAAAACCCATCTAGTCAAGGAAAGTTGATGGTGCCTAATTTTATAGACCCACCATCAATTTACAAGACATGGGATGGTGCAAAGTTTAATTGGGAGGGCATATGTTTAACTTAACATTTTGTGAGGGATCGCTATACTTCTACCATTCAAACATGCATCGGAGTAAAACAATAGGAATAGCATTCACACGATTGTGACTCAAGTATGGCCCATTTTCTCATGGTGATCTCCATCGCCATAGAATCATCCACCATGATGATCTCCATCTCCATGGTTCATGTGTGCCATCCCTCCAAGTGATGTGTCCTCCGAGTACTACTATAAGCTATTACTCATAACAGACTAGTAATAAAATACATGGATACTAGGAATCATCACAAGTGAAGCACGCAGCCGTTAATACAATACTTTGACAACACAATGGCTCCGGTAGTGTTGCGCACTACACGACACGCAGGTCATGCAAATATTACAAACATGCATCACATACACATTAGGCCATCTTGGTCACATACATCTGCAAAAACAAGTTTATGCATAGAATCGCAATCTACGGATAAGGGTCGAGGGGTTTCCCATCGGGTTCGAAGGGCGGCGCCCCCTCAGGACTTCCGGCGTCCGGACCCGTAAAAACAGAGATCCAATCTATGCAATTTTTACATAGGATTTTGATCGGCAAATCATATTTACCACAAATCGACTATTGTTCCGATTCGACCAATTTGTCGCGATCTTCGCATGCCGCAACGGTTTTACGTGTCCTTTCTACCCGATGGCGAATCCGGCCGGTAGGGTATGTTGTTTCACGACCTTAGCGGCATGATCACGGTACATCGATTATTAATCTAGGTTCGATTCGATCAATCATATTGATCTTCGCATTCCGCAACCGGTTTTACGTGTCACTTGTCTACCCGATGGCGAATCCGACGGTAGGTATGTTGTTTCACGACCTTAGCGGCATGATCACGAAACGGATCAATCCATTACGAACTATACAATCGATCACATCGATCATACCGATTTACATATCGCCATATGCAAATCACCGAACCTATAACATGACGGCAACGCTCGATACCACTCGTAGGGACACGGGTAGGCTACACTAGCGCAAATTAAAAATTCTACCGTAAACCAAGATCGCTGCGATTATAGATCACGGTCTTACCACTAGGCGCAGTGCGGAAGTTGATGCGTGGCGTCGAGGCGGTGTAGTCGTACCAAGTTGATGCGATGCGTCGGGCGAGTAGTCGTACTACTTCCTCGTCCTCGTCGTGGCGCCCCACGTCAACTCCTTTCTTGCGGTTCGTCCCAGCGCCACGCATGCGCCTTCAAAGGTATCCACACGTGCGGGAGGAAGCGACGCACGCCGGACTACTAGATCGCGCGGCGACTAGGGCGTGGGAGGGTGGCGGCCGTGGTTTGGGGATGTCACGAAAACTCAACCCTCAACCGGCGCGCGCTGCCCTCCTTTTATAGACGTCCTTATAATGGGCTTCTACGAATAGAGGCCCATTAGGACTCAATGCCCGATCTAATCGGATCCAATCCGATTAGGCTTCGACCTTAAGTGTGTGACCCTATGGTTCACATATGTTTAGACATGGCGCGAGTACACATACTTGGTCAATAGTTGGTAGCGACCTCTAGCAAGACGTGCCAACTCCTAAACATACGTAAAGATCATATCGGACGAACCATCACAACGTTATGTACATGCCAATCCCTTTGCCTCACGACATTCGGTCGAGCTCCAAGTGACCACTCTTTCTCGATCTGTGATCCGGAATCCTTACTAGGTTAACTCTTAACCTTAAGTAGCATGGCCATGCATTTACGGATCCGATCACTCGAGGCCAGAGATATCTCTCGGGTAGAGAGGGGCAAATCCATCTCGATCGACCATGCCTCGCAAACATGCTTCATGACAAACCGAAAGCTACCTTTATAACTACCCGATTCACGAAGTAGCGTTTGATAGCCCCTAAGTAGGTCGATTCACATCTCAAGTACATGCGACAATCTCGTGTCTAAGGACAAGGCGTACACATTGTGTAGAGAGAACCATAAGAATAATTACTATGTCTCATGTTGGGTCGGTCCAACCCCATGTTCTAAACATGTGTCCACATTATTGGTTTGACATCTCCATGTCTATGACCTGTGAAACATGGTCATCAACCGATACATGTGCTAATCCATCATTCACGTGTGTCCTCACATGAACTCCGACTAGGGACAACTTTAGAATAACCATACAAGTAAAGAGTTTCACAAACAAGTCACATACTTGTTAATCAACACAAAGGCAATATTCAAGGAACATTTATTAAATCATGGATACAATGAAATATCATCATCAATATGATTGCCTCTAGGGCATATCTCCAACAATAAGTATGGTCGTTGGTACCATGATGACAAGATGGTCCACCCATCTGATGGTGAAGTATGGAAGCAATTTGACTGAGACTATGTAGAGTTTGTCGTGGAGCCTCGGAACGTTCAAATTGCAATTGCAACTGATGGGTCTAACCCATTTGGTATGGGGGTTGCGCCATATAGCTGTTGGTCTGTGTTTGTCATTCCCCTTGACTTCGCACCCAACGTTTGCATGCAGAAGCAGAACATATTCCTTTCCTTGATAATCCCTGGTCTTGAATATCCAGGGAAGAATATGAGTGTATTCATGGAGACAATGGTGGATCAATTGTTACATGCTTGGGAATAAGGCATAGTAACATATGATCAGGCATCAAAATGTAACTTCACCATGCGGGTCACGTACCACACATCCATGCATGACTTCCAGGTGTATGGGATATTTTATGGGTGGTATGTACATGGGAAGATGCCATGCCCAATCTACAGGGAGGCGTTGCGTGGCTGTTGGCTAAAGCATGGTCGCAAGCACTCCTTCGATTGTCATTGACAATTCCTTCCAATTGACTACGAATTCAGAAGTAACACAAATGGATTTAGGGCCAATAATGTTGTCAGCAATGGACCACCACATCGGCTAGCACGTGAGGAGGTCCATGCACGGGTAGATTGTCTCAAGCCTCTTGACGATGAAGATGGGTTCGAGAAATATGGCGATGGGCACAATTGGACTCACACTCCAAGCTTGTGGCAGCTACCCTACTTCCATAAGCTCCTTCGTCCTCATAACATAGATATAATGCACAATGAGAAGAATGTTGCAAAGGCCATATTTAGCACATTCTTTGATATTCTAGACGAGACGAAGGATAATGTTAAGGCTCACCTTGACCAAGAGAAGCTCTGCAACAGGCCCTTTCTCAATATGATCCACAAGCTAGCTACTGGCAAGTGGGAGAAGCCAAAAGCTAGTTATTGTCTAACTAGAGCTCAGAGGAAGGAGATTTTGGAATGGTTTCAGACTCTAAAATTTCCTGATGGATATGCAGCAAATCTAAGGAGAAGAGTGAATTTAGCTATCATACGCATCAATGGCCTAAAGAGCCATGACTACCACATATTCATGGAACGCCTTTTGCCTGTGATGATTTGTGGCTACGTCCCTGAGTGTGTTTGGAAAGTGATGGCGGAGTTGAGCTTATTTTATCAACAGCTATGTGCGAAAGAGAAGATCTTTCTACCTGGCTTCTTCAATCCAATGCAACATTTGATTCTCCATCTCCCCTATGAAGCTAAGATGGGGGGACTAGTGCAAAACTGATGGATGTATCTAATTGAGAGGGAACAAAAGGAACTACGAGGCAAAGCAAAAAAATCGATTGCGTGTTGAAGCGTCCATCACGGAGGCTTACATACTTGAGGAAATTTTCCATTTTACATCAATATACTTTGGTGATAATGTTAGCACGGTGCACAATCGAACCTCACGATACAACATTGGCATCCCTCAAAATGATTGCCAACTTAGCCTCTTCACCGGAAGAGGTGACACTTCAAGTGGTGGTACTCCCGAGTGTTGGATTTTTCCTGAGTGTAAATCCGAACACACGGCGAATTTATGTCTCCCGAGTATAACTCTCGGGAAACCAGTTTTTACCCAACAAAACGATCTCAAGTGTTTTTCCCAACGGCCAACCTTCGGGAATTAGTAGCCCGAGTGTTTTCTTGTATTTTCCCGGGTGTTAAGGGCATTTGGAAACTTAACGGTTTTTGGTAGTGAGACAAACTGAAGCACGGCCTGTCTATCAAACGAGTAAACTGTGTAGCATCTATATTATCAACTCACCTATTAATGTTTTTAGATCAACTCACCTATTAATTTGTAACAAACCAAGATCTAGAGGCCTAAACAACTTTAGCATTTTTTTTATGATGTTTTAAATATGACCGATATAGAAATTACAACTTACGACAAACTTGTCGACCTATTATTCTATGATATGCAAGAACCTAGAGGCCAAGAAAAGACCATTTACTTCTCTGTGGCATCGGCAAATGCAGCACTTATTCCGTTCAAATGGTGAATAATTGAAGGGTTCGGTACACATCTCTTCCTGCTCCTCTCGATCTCCTCCTATAAATACCATGCCATCCCCTTCACAGCTGCATAGATGCGAACTGTTTAATTAGCTATATATATATAGCTAGCTGTAGCTTAATTTCATAGCTTGTGTGTGCTGATACATCTATCCAAGTAATTTTGCAGTATTTTGTTTGTGTGGAGAGAAGGGAGTGGAGTGGGATCTGACAGAAGAGAGTGAGCATATATAGTGCTTTTCTTGCATATGTGCATATATGCAGACTGCATATGGATCTAGATCGAGTTCATGCTTGTGCTTGAAGCTATATGTGCTCACTTCTCTTCCTGTCAGCAATAGAGCTCTCTCTCTCTCTCTCTCTCTCTCTCTCTCTCTCTCTCTCTCTCTCTCGATTCGATCGATCATCGATCCATCTGTCGATCTCTAGATCTCTGTCCGTGTGTGTGTGTCTGTGGCTATATGTATGTATGCAGCGAAATCATTTGTGATAGAGACGGTACTTGGAGTGGAAGTAGACTGCAGAGAGTGAGCGCCCATGGCGGGTTTCTTTGCATGAATTGAAGGGCATGCACTGGTGCTACACGCCCGGCCGGCTACTTTCTGTAAGCCACTGACCCAGCCTTATTTCTTGCAATCATGCATGAATATATGTGCTTGCCAGTGCTTTAATTTGTTAGGGTTTTGTTAGCTGGGATCATGGGTTTGGCATGAGAAAAATGATCTATATGGATGATCCATGGAGAACACATTGAAGGTTTTCTCATTTAGCATGTATAATTGTATATACATCAGAGGCATGCATGATGCATGGGTTATATATGGTCGATCCGCACCGCAAGTTCTTAATTTGACCACCTGCATGCATAACTCGCCCCACCAGGCCCTTGACTCTCGAATGCATATGCATGGTGTGCAACTGATCGAATTTGCATAGTTTTCTAGAGTGAGCTGACGCGAATTGTCGAGGTCAAAATTCTCAAACATAAAAAGGCCAATTTCCTTTTTAATAAAAACATGGGATACCTTGCAAATAATATTAATTAGACATGCATGTACATTCTTTCTTGAACAACCAGTCGATCGATCTGCTGATTAATTCCTCTAATGCCTGGCTAGTTGCCTTCCTTTTCCTTTTTATCCACAGGTGTCAACTCGCCATGAGCTTACTGAATATATATAGGATCGTCGACATATATGTATGCATGCTGAGATACTACAATTTTTTTGCTGACTGATATATAATACAGGTTGTTACACAACCGAATCCTCTTGCTTTACATAGCAAAGGATGTCAAATTTATGCATGTGAGAGATCACATCGGTTGGTAGCTAGTGATCTAAATTATCAAGAGGAAGTCATGACCCAACAGATGCAGGGAGGCCAGGGCGGGCATCACTTGGGGCCGATGAATTGCTACAATTAGATGACAGTACACACATTGTGTGTACCTGAAAATATATTGCATGTTGTGCTCAATCATATGACGACCTGATGAAAACTACACAATGAGATATGATGTAGTGTGAGATATGAATGCCTAGATAGGTAGAGATGGGATTTACATCCAAATCGATGATTAATTATATGTGCACCGGCTAATGGAATCATAAAATGTACGTTGTAATGCTCCACAAAATTTGCACTTGAATGTCCCATTAATAATATTGGTTTTTATACATCTTCTGTGGATCGATGATCAATCATGTTGATTTCTGTTATATTATTGTTTGAAGAAATGAAGTCCATTTTGAATGCTAGAGCACAAGTATATCTTTTCTAAAAAACAAAGAGAACCATTTTAGTCCAAAGAGCCCTAATGAACATTTCAGATACATCTAGAATGAAGGAACAAGGCCATATATAGTTCGTGCAAAAAAAAAATTGTTGTTTCTGTGTTACTTTATTAATGTTTCATTTTTAAAACTGATGTTGGACCGTACATAGTGACCTACATGTAAAATTAAATACCAGATAGCGTTAAGCCGTTAGAATTGGAACTTTTTTATTATTTAATCCTTTTTTATTTTATTTTAAAGTTAACCACTCGCAAACTTTATTTCCAATTCTGACCCCTTTGGTCACGCCACCACCCGTGGCGTGACAAAACAACACTGTCACGCCACAGGATAAGTCCCTAAAATCGCACTTTTGTCACGCCATCGGCGTGGTGTGACAAACAACACCGCCACGCCATCACCGGTGGCGTGACAAGACTTTGACCGTAAATGGTGGCGTGGATGATGTTGTTTTGTCACGTCACGGGTGGTGGCGTGACCAAAGGGGTCAGAATTGGAAATAAAGTTCGCGATGGGTTAACTTTAAAATAAAATTAAAAAAGGATTAAATAATAAAAAAAATTCTTAGAATTGAGATTCAACACACAATAATGTATAGCATGTCAAATATTAAATGAAGTGTGTATATTGTATATTTGGACTTTTTACATGACTACAGTCCGAAAAAATGTTTAAGAATTACATTACACAAATTTAATTGGAAAGAGTATATAATTAGGATATGATGATACATCGTGGTGATCGCGAGATAATTCGGTACATTCAGCAAATGCAGTAAACTGGTATATCTTACCGTTTATGAAAATAAAACTAAATATATCATACAGAGAATGTCAAATTTACCATATATATGATATATTTTAGTAAATTCAGTTCTTTCATAGCAGTGGGATTTTTAACACCCCTACTCAATATATGTTTGCTTAGGTTTAAAAGCCATTTTTTTTTCATTTTTGAAGCTGGATGTTAAAACAAACTAAACTCTAAAATTTGGTGAAAGAGATTTTTTTTCTCTTCAATTCAATCAAACTTTGAAGTTGGAGGCATTCTTGATGGTCAAGTTATTACTCTCAAGGCTTCAATTATCCCTGACGTCTGTTGCACTCCCGTCAGGAATGAGTCTGTTGCACTCCCGTCAGGAATGAGGTCGACCCATCAAGGATAATATAGATCCTAGTAGTGATGATAAATATGTCGATCACCTAACAAAACAAACATATATGTCCTAGCTATGTGGCGATATATAATCGTGACAAGGTGTTTGTTTTCCTAGAGAGTGGGCAGTAAGATTTGCATAGCAAGAGGATTAAATCACATTAGTATATAGTATAATATTGGAGTACTAGACAACTGAAGTTAGCTCTCCAGAAAGTGCACACATGTCTGGTTGAAATTAATGTCGCAGAACAGTGTGTCCAAATCAAGCAACAGTACTAACATCAAAAGATCATTCCAATTGCAAGCCTCCACTTGCTGGAATGTGTCATTGCTTGTCGCGGGCATGCATGCATCCGGAATATGGATAGTCCACTTGAAATATGCAGTCCAGCTACGGCTCATGGAACCTGCATGCAAAAGCAGACATGCAGAACATATATATTCTCCTTCCACAATGCCCTAGATTATTTTAAACAAGCAAAAGAGCCAGCTAGAGCTTCCAAAAGATTCGATATGGTGATGATGACGTAAAGACTGAAGAGAGGCCAGGTCCTAATACTAAAGGAGCGGACCAAGATGAACCCTACCCGTGCAGATATGCACTATATGCATGACGAAGCAACAGCTTCAAGTAGTGCAGAACGCCACTCTTATCCCTTTAATTTCATACCCCGGAGCAATGCATGCATTATCTAGCTAGAAAGATGTTAACACCAGCTATTATTGCCAAAGATGCATCATAGCAACTTCTGGAGCTGGACGTAATGGGGCCATATATAAGCATCTCTGAATCTGCATCCATGGAAACACAGCGGCGCATCTGATCTCGGCTTGCTTTAGCCTGCAGCATAATGCAGCGTCGTCAAAGGACATGCATGTGTGCCGACATATATATATGCTGTCAGTGTTAGGTAATCTTTGTTAGTTTGCCGTATCTGAGTCGTATTCATACGGCGTATACGATTCGGATGATGAGTTCGTATACGAGTCTGAGTCCGTACATGAGTACGTGAACTCAGCCTTTATAAGCACCATGTAACGTGAGAAGAGAAGGATTGTAAGAAGAAGCAACATAAGTTAAGCAATAGAAAGACAAATACAAAAAGGTCCAACAGTGCGTGTGTTATTTATCTTCTAGTCGTGGGTTTTTTGCTTCCGAAGGTGTGCTGTGCATCATCCGAGCATACGTGTGCATGTGAAGATCTGCCAAGCATCTACTACATCTTCGATCGGTTGTATTTTCTTTGATTTGATTCAACAATTGGTATCAGAGCTCTAGATTCGAAATCCTAGCTGCTGCCTCGGGAGGGGTGATCTCGACTCCCGGGGTGGCATATATGGCGGGAGTGCGCACGCAGCGAGACCGATGCACTGTACGATGTATGCGGCTCCGTGACGAGGAGATGCCTGAGTTTTTGATTTGTGCTCGAGATTATGTCGCGATCTCCGGGAAGTTGTGTCACCGGTGATGAGGCAACGTCGATGTGCGTAAGGATCAGGTGGCATTAGCGGCTATCTATGGAGGCATCTCGGAGGAAACGCTCTTCCTACTGGTCGAAAAGGAGACTGCCAAAGCTGTGTGGAAGACGTTGAAGACGATGATACATCTTGGTGCCGATCATCGAAAGGCGAAGGCGAGGGACGTTGAGAAGATGTGTCGTCGTCCTGAGTCGAGTCTGTGTGTTACTCAAGTTGAAGTTGTGACCAACTTGAAGTCTGAGTACGAGTTGGGATGCAAGTCGTAGTTGAGACCGACTGCCTCAATGAGTAAGAGTCCAAGACGTGTTCGAGTTGTGCCACCGTCTTCGAACAAATAAGTGTGAAGTTGAAGTTGTGTCCAACTTGGAGCCCAAGACGTGTTTGAGTTGTGCCACCGTCTTCAGCTGAGTGTGTGGGAGCCATGTTGAAGTTGAGCCCAACTGGCAGCATACGAATTATAAGTAAGTATACAAAGATTAAGGAGTGATTGTTAGGTAATCTTTGTTAGTTTGCCGTATCTGAGTCGTATTCATACGGCATATACGATTCAGATGTTGAGTTCATATACGAGTCCGAGTCCGTACATGAGTACGTGAACTCAGCCTTTATAAGCACCATGTAACGTGAGAAGAGAAGGATTGTAAGAAGAAGCAACATGAGTTAAGCAATAGAAAGACAAATACAAAAAGGTCCAACAGTGCGTGTGTTATTTATCTTCTAGTTGTGGGTTTTTTGCTTCCGAAGGTGTGCTGTGCATCATCCGAGCATACGTGTGCATGTGAAGATCTGCCAAGCATCTACTCCATCTTCGATAGGTTGTATTTTCTTTGATTTGATTCAACAGTCAGAAGCCATCGAGTCAAGGATGCTTATATGTCGACCTCGCTAGCTATGTGATGATCATGTCATGCTTGAGTTATATTTTGGGGCAAGAAAGAATTAATGCTTGCTTTAGCCTGCAGCATAATGCAGCGTCGTCAAAGGACATGCATGTGTGCCGACATATATATATGCTGTCAGAAGTCATCGAGTCAAGGATGCTTATATGTCGACCTCGCTAGCTATGTGATGATCATGTCATGCTTGAGTTATATTTTGGGGAAAGAAAGAATTAATGCTAGACAATTAATTGTGATGATGGAAATTCCTTGCAGCCCTATGGGCCTACATCACAGCCGTGCAATATCCCTCTGAGATTCGTGCAGTAAAAATTGTCAGAATCTTAATTCTAGTTATACCATTCTACGATTCTAGAGCCCTAGATTGACTAGACCAATCTGATCCTAGGTACAATCTTAATTCGGTAGACTCTTAATATTATTATGATTTTACCCAAAAAAATGTAGGTTCGTCAAAAAAAAAAATCATACCATCACCCGATTCTACCAATTCCATTTATTTATTATAAACAGTTACTTGTATATGTTAAGTGGATTGAATGCCCAAGAGGGGAGGAGTGAACTAGGAATCTTTATTATTATTATTATTTTGGCTAAAACTGGTTTTTGCACGAATTTGAATGAAAAAACTAATCTCTAATCCCAACCTAAGTGACTAGGGCTTCACTAGTGTGTTCAAGCAACTCCTACACAAGACTTGTAAAGTTTTCCAACCTAGTTCCAATTCTACACAAGTCTAATGTTTAAGAATTGAAAGAACAAGAATTGAAATGTGGAAATGTAAAGGGAACAAGAGACAACCGACTTTTTACCGATGTCTCAGAGACTCGACGGTCTCTCCTACTCCTTGTTGGAGCACTTTCACAAGAGTATCACTCCTAGTTGAATCCGCATAAGGATCCAAGCACTCCACTCGTGGTAGCCCTTCTCTGCTCTGTATAGGTGGGCTCCGAACCTTCACAACCTTCCCGGGCCTTCCACAAACACCTCAAATGGAAGGTCACCGAGAACCACACCTCCAAGCCATCTAGGATACGCCGATCTCCAAAGGTAATAAGTCTAGACCATCACTTGAACCTAGAAAAGTCAAGCAACTAGAGTGATGCACGCTAAGGCCTATGCTACCTCTCAAGTCTCTCAAAATATGCTCAGTGCTCTTGATCCTCCCTAAGTATGAGGTGAACCTCTAGTGTGGCCAAGAGAGCTAACAAAGGCGTTCATGCCAAGTATTTATAACCCCCTTGAAGAAACTAGTTGTTTACACACTTTCTTGAAAAATCAGCACGTAACGGATCATCCGTTAACCTTCTGTATCACCCAGAATGCACAATTCCAACTGTCAAAAAACTAGCCGTTCGAGCCCAAGGTATCATCTGTTAGCTCCGGATCATCCGCTGCTACGTATGACTTGTTCCATCCGGATCATCCGAAACGCATAACATTTAGACTTTGCACAGGTCTTAATTATCTGCCTCAATCATCTGTTGGCTTGTCCGTTTGGTCCAGATCATCCGCTCATACAGATCATCGGTCCTGTCCGAATTATCCTAAATGAACAAGTCTCATCCCTTGCCAAAATTGTGACCTTCTGTCCCAATCGTCCGTCCACTTGTCCGAAAGCTATAGGATCATCTGGAATATGTAATTTTCCAACACTCTGAAAAACACCACCTTCGGGTTTAATGATCTATATCCTTGTCCGAAAGCTATAGGATCATTCACATCTAATACCATTTTCAGGACTTAGGTAATATGGCTCCAGCCTTGGTTCCGTTGCAATGTCAATTTGTTCCATGGGCTTGTTTGACTAGAGATGAGCTAAACAAGCCTAGTGTGCATCACAACTAGCTACTCAACCTAACCAAGCTCAAGCTACTAGTCTAGTCCCCCTTTAATAGTACGACCAAAGCAAAATCAAGACCTAATGACTCAATGATCCATCATCAACTCCATGGATCATTTCTACAACACAAAGTCCTTAATCTTCAACGAATTCCATGCTTTGTCTTCATTGACCACTTGGGGTCAACACTTAGCCCAATTTCCATCCATACCATCATTGAGACCTAACTTAACATACCCTTGACAAAAGATTTAATCTCGATGATTAAGTAGTCATTAATCATCAAAACACGAATTAGCTAGGGGCCTAGATGCTTACAATCTCCTCCTTTTTGGTGATTGATGACAACCAAACCAACACAAGGGATATAAAGGATTTCAAGTATATATCATGAGCAACATCAAAACAAATACTTGACAAGATAAGCACACAAAAGCATGGATCCAATATATAAGGACGGTAAAGAACATGATCAAGCATATAACTCCAGTAAGCATGGCACAAGGCACATGTAAGCATGATACACTATAACAAAATGAACGCATGCAAGCTCAACAAGATAAACAAGTTAGCCCCCAATAAGTTCATGCATACACAAGTGAACTTAGAATGATGCCCCTAAGTTCATGCATACACGAGTGGGCTTAGAATGATGCGCACACAAATCGCTATCTAACTCTCTACCCTTCTAGATCTCTCTCCCCCTCAAAAAGGAGAAAGTGCAGCGCTAAACTTAGTTGCCGACGTCGGACACATAGTCGACATCGAGATTTGAAGGGTCACACCGGACTCAACTGGCTAGGAACCACTACAGGAGAACCAAGAACCACGAGGGTGTGCTCAGAGGGAACAGGAGAAGCTGGAGTTGTTAGTGCTACTGAGGAGCTGCTGGAGGTGGCTCTCTACGGTCGCTGGATACATAAGAGTACGGATCTGTCACTCCATGACCATTGAATTTCTTCAATTAGCACACGTACACACTTCCCTCGGCTCAAAGTACTGGCTAATTATGCCACTGCAAATTGCTTCCTGTTCACTGTTCACAAGAATCTGAACACAAACCACTGACTAATGACTGCAAGCTCACCACTTGAAAGTGATGCATTATCACTACAAACCACGATCAAGAGAAGAGATAAGAAAAGGAATGAGAATTAAAGTTTGGTCGAAAAGGAGAATTGAGTTGGGGTTTCAGAGAAGCAAAGAATACATGGAGAACTCAAGAAATTTAATGAATTTGTCAAGGAATAAGATGATACCTAGCTCGGGGAGCAACTATAAGACAAGCTCGTCGGAAGAAGCAGTCACGGCTGCGCCGGAGCTGGAGATAATGACCAAGGAGGCGGTGGCGGCACAAAATGCGGACGACGCAGAGAGTTTCCCGCGGAGAAAAGCACGGCGGACAGAAGAGCACGGCGAGGAAAGCGGTGGAGGCGGTGGCGCTAGCTCATGGTCGATGTGCACACGAGCAGCAGAAGGGGAAATTCGAGTGCTGACCATGACTAGGGATTTTGATTCAGGCTTGACAATTATTAGTGTGAGATACATGGAGATGAGTGGCTCAGATCGAATGAAATTTGAATATACGGCCAGGATTAAGAGATCCAAGGGGTAAGGATTGAGTGAAATCCAATGGTTAGGAAGGATCAAGAAAGATCTAAGGGATGTAAAACAATCCTTAAAGACGAAGGGAGCCATCCATCATGACTTACAAACAATCTGTGGCTCAGATTAGATGAGCTGAAGGGGTAAGAGACTAAAACAAGTGCCCTATCTATTGGATGATCATATTCAATAGGATTGTCCATTCATCCCTATGATCCCAAGGAATTGGATGATCTGATCAGTTTAGGTATGCAAGGAGGATGATTTCTGCCGAACTATTGAATTCTCCCATGGTCTAAACTTCCAACACTCAACATAACCACAAGTTTGGACATGGTCAAACCGAGAAAAGATTTAGAACACCTAAATGACACATTTTTAGAGAAGATATAGCTATATGAATATAGTTTTCTAAAATCAATTTTGAATTTTAGAAAATTGTGAACCAAATGAATTTGGTTGGTGTCCTTTGGTAATGAAAGGGCCTAATTTTGTGCCACCATGAACCAAGGTATGAACACATCTTGCCCAAGTGACTTAGACCCATGTTATGCCAGAAAGCCCACAATTTAAGCGCATAATAGATTTTTGGTTATTTTGCAAGTCTCATGTTACAAGATGTCGGTCAATATAAAGAATTAGGGAAAACACTTAACCAACCATTTTCCTTCCAATATAATTTTATAAAGCATAATTTTGAACATAATTTCCATGCAAATAATTTTTGGCCTCTTTTTTATGATGGATTTTTTTAGAATCATTTAGAAACCATTTGATACATTATAGTACATTTGCAAGAGAACACATTTTTCAAAGCATTTTGGCTAAGATAGGTCTTTTTGAAAATGCCAACTAGCAAGGCTTTGATGTATTCACATTTAGGGTTGTAAGTATACATGAGAGGTATAATGCTTCCCCTTATTGTGATAATCCCATTTGAGCTCACAAAACCAAGCAAACAAGAACCAAATCTACAAGCAACATGATACCTTAGGAAATGATGTCGGATATCAATGTGCTTTGTACGCGAGTGTTGAACTGGATTGTTTGCTATTTTCACCGCTCTCTTATTGTCACACAATAGAGGCACATTTCTTAAGGTGATTCCATAGTCGAGAAGGGTTTGCTTCATGTAAAAGATTTGTGCACAACAACTACCGGCGACAATGTACTCCGCCTCGGTGGTAGAACGTGCATTAGAGTTTTGCTTCTATGAAGCCCATGAGGCTAAGGATTGTTGACACTAACTACGTGCAACCAAATGTAAACACAAGCGCACGGGTCAATTGTAGCCTTTCACCTGGAGTATTCCAAGGTTATCGTATCCACAGAGGACGAACTAACTTCACCTAGGATTCAATAATCTATTTTTATCTAACTACCCAAGGTAAACAAATATGAGTGATAAATGTCATCCAACTTTAGTAAAAAGATAGCTAGGCACAAAGTAATCAACCAAAGATCTAGAATAGATATAACTAAGTTTAGGAAACGAGTACCAAAGATCTAAGGCTGCAATGCTAAAATAATGGGAAAAAAATAAGATGCTTGATCAATCACTAAGGTGGCTCTCACCCTACAGTCCGATACTACCTTTTCATCAATTCACCTATCACGTGATACGGCTAATCAGAGCGTAGCAAGCCCTGCACAACTTGATATAGTTCTGCTCACTACATCTAAACACCATATCTAAACCTAGGGCTAAACAATCGATATAGCTAATTACCGACTGAGAAACAAGCATGATATCAAGAAGACAATAGTATGTTCATGGATGTCAAATACAATAACCATCATAGCAAAGCATAAAAACGTAGTAAATAGAGAGGAATGCTTACAACCGATTATAAAGACCGCGAATCTTGGCAGCCTTCTAGTGTAGACGCTCTGGATCCCGACTCTAATTAGAGCTTAATTAGAAACCCCTCTAAATAGAGAGGCTAATTAGAGCCCTCTATAATCCATAACCTCTAATCTAGATTTAATTACATGGTGAAACATTGCTCTAGCCTTGTTAGAGCGGTGAGGGAAGAACTTGAAGATTGGATGATTTGGAGGGCACCCCTAGGGTCCTATTTAAAGGAAAAAGTTCTGGAGGGTCGTTTCTTAGACGTGGTAGAGATGGAAACAGCCAGTTCAGAGAGATTGAATTTGGAATCTTCCTTCGTATTCGAGTCAGTTTGTACCTTCTCCAACATCTTGAGAGCCTCCAAATTGGGATTTGAAAATGTCTCGACTATTAAAAGCTCATGGAATGGATCTTTGGAACCAGTCGATTTGCCGGTTCAGGAGTGGACTTTTCCAAATGAGTGGATTTAGCCTGAAAAGTGCCTAAAAAGTCATGTTTTCCTACAATACAACACTTTTGCACGTATATCTCGACTCTGGATTATTAGTAGCACAATACATAGCATTAGCGATGCATATAACAGAAAATGGCATTGTAGGAGTGTATGAAATACATATAAAAGTAGTGCCAACAAGGATCTTCCTAGCAAATGACATCCCCTCGAAGTGCTTTTACGATCAATTTTACACCCGACATAATAGGAATCCAAATAGCTAAGCAACTCGAGTTTTTCACCTTTGGGATACCAAAGTCCAATGCTAGAGGAATATTTTAAATATCTAAGAATTCTCTTAACATATACTAAATGCAATTCTTTAGAGAAGGCTTGAAATCTAGCACACATGCAAATACTAAATATAATATCAGGCCTAGATGCAATAAAATAAAGCAAGCTACCAATCATAGATCTATATAGCTTTTAATCTATCAGTTTACCTCCCACGTCTAGATCAAGGTGTGCATTCGTAGCCATAGGACTCTTGATTGGTTTGGCTTATTCCATCCCAAAGCGCTTGAAGAGGTCCTTGATGTACTTCTCTTGACAAATGAATGTACCCTCCTTCAATGGCTTGACTTGAAATCCAAGGAAGAACATCAACTCTGTAATCATGGACATCTCAAACTCCTTAAATATCATGTCATCGAATTCCTTGCAAAAATCATGATTAATGGAACCGAAGATTATATCAACATAGATTTGGCAAATAAAGAATTTTCCACCTATGAGCTTGGTGAAAAGAGTAGAGTCCACTCTCTCGATTTTGAATCCCTTTTAAAGTAAAAAGCCCCTAAGGCGCTTATACCATGCTCTAGGAGCTTACTTGAGCCCATATAGCACCTTAGACAACTTGTATACATGATTAGGGTGTTTAGGGTCTTCAAACCCGAGAGGTTGTTCTATAAACACCAACTCGGAAATCAGACCATTGAGAAATGCACTCTTATTATCCATTTGATACAACTTAATGTCAAAGCATGATGCAAATGCAAAAAGGATAAGAATGGCTTCAAGTCTTGCAAGTGGAGTGTAGGTCTCTCCAAAATCCAAGTCTTCGATTTGAGAGAAACCTTGCGCCACGAGTCTCGCCTTATTTTGAACCACTACTCCATGTCCATCTTGCTTGTTCCAGAAGACCCACTTGGCTCCAATGACATTGTGACCCTGAGGATGCTCCACTAAGGTCCACACATCATTGCAGGTGAAGTTGTTGAGCTCTTCACGCATTCTACTCACCCACCCAATCCGGATCATCCAAATCTTCATCTATATTTGAAGGCTCTAAGAAAGAAAGAAACAAGTAATGTTCACAAAATGAAGCATAACGAGATCGGGTTTAAACTCCCTTACTAGCATCCCCTAAAATTTGATCAAGGTGACCTCTTGCGTCAAAAATCTTGCCCGGTCTTTCTCTCCCAAAGCCTCAAAGTGCCTTCGTCGATTTTTTCTTCGTCTCGCCAGATTTCGTTAGCAAAGCCATCGCAGCCGAAGCTTCTTTCTCGTTGGATTGCATCAACGTCGAAGCATCTTCGGTCGAACTGTCTTTGCCATTGGATTCACCTTGCGATGTTCTACGTTGTGCTCTCTCCCTCTTCGGCTGAAGATCATTGAACCGCCGTCGCCAGTGTCTTCCCAAAAATGGCGTCGCCCATCGTCGTCGATCTCCTCATCAGTGAGTTCTCTTGCCCTCCCTTGTGCGTCATCCCATGTTCCCGGGTCACCTCTTCTGCTTCCCTATTTTCTTTTGTTTTCTTTGTCACCAGAGCGCTGCCACTCTCGTTTCCCTCCGTCGCCCGTCATCTTCACTTCGCTGTCATTCTCGTTGTTCTCCGGCCAATCCTTTTGTCCCAGTGTAATCCTCATATTCTCACCATCATCGTGCTCACCTTTTCTCTCTTTGGGCGCCACCCAATCGCCGCTGCACCCGTGGACCACCCCGCCACCATTGTCGCCGCCGCCGCCATTTAGTCGCTGCCCTCGCCGAGCCACCACTACCGAAGGAATCCTTATCACCCCAGTAATCCATTTTTGCCCTTGGTTGTCGTCGCTTCACCACCATTTACCCTCACCACCGTTGCCATTGCCACCGGCCAGAGCTTCTTTGCGCCTCTGTTCTTCTACTTTGGATCCCTCTTTCTCTCTATTGCATGTGGGTCCCACGTGTAAGGCCTTCTTTAATTCTTTCTCTCTCCAGCCAACTTGGTTACACAAGTCAATCTATGATTTCTCTCTCTTTCAATTACAAGTGGGCCCCACTTGTCAGCTCAATTTCTTTTTATTTTTTTTCTAGCTAAAAGAATGTTCTCTGGATATTCTTTTCTCTCCTTTTCTTTTCTGGCAAATATTCCGAGAGTCCATTCTCCTTCGTTCAAACTTCGATTCAGTCCATTCAAATTTCTAAATTCATCTAAAATTAAGCTATTTCTTTTAGAGTTGGTTTTACTATTTTTGGGTTTTATTTTATTTTGTTTTGAATTTATTTGTGCTTCGCCTGTTGTTTCTCTCTCGTTAGGCGATCTGTTTCAAGGAGTAGGAATAGAAGCAAACTTTGAAGATCCAAGTGTGGTAACTAAGCAAAATCAAAGCTAAGGCAAGTCGTATTTCTTTGATCATATTGAACCTATAATTTTAAAAATATGTTGTTTTATATCAATTACATGCTATCTTTATATCAACTATTTTGGGATTAGTTAATCACCTATTTGTCATTATGCCTCCATTGAACTTTTGAATGCCATGAATCACTTGTCATCATAGCATGGTTAATTTTAGTTGGACATATTTGTATCACCAATATGGGTATCATGCAGATGCTTAGTTATGATGGGCTCATGATCACATGTTCTATAATGTTAAATGTGATTTAATGAGATATGGAATTGTGACGGGTAGCTACTATTGTTAAATTTGTGTACCAAGACAGGGTATGCCATTAGTCTTGGTTGAATAAAATGATTTCTACTCGAGCGAGCGGTTGTGAAGTAGGGGTGCGGTTAGCACATTGTGGGTTTATGGTAGACTCGCCTTAGTATCTTGTCAATAACTTAATCCTATGTGCCATTGAACTGGGCCTTATCGTACAACCACATGTCTGATGGGATATGCCTAGTTTAGTAAGTTGGGGAGTTTTAACATTGACTACTCAGGTAGGTTAGTATGGGTGGAGGTGTGGACTACTTTGTAGTCATATCGAAGGACGGTTTGCCGCTTCTAGGTCCAACAATGTGTGTCAAACCAACGGTGAGGTTGGGATTGATAGTATGCATATCGGGAGAGTCAATTGTTGAGATGAAACATCCGAAAGGTTTTCTTATGATTGGTGCTACCTACATTGGTTATATTGTGTGGGTAAAGTGTACAACCTCTATAGAGTGTCAATTAATCTATTCGAATAGCCATGTACGCAGTCATGGATATGTCCGGGGATTTCACACGAGAGGTAGAGTTTCTTTATAAAATATGTCGGAGTGTGAATGAGAAGTTCATTTGATGAATATAATGTTCATTTGGTGAATGGGTAATTCATGTGGTGTTTGGTGAATAGGTAATTCACGTGGTGTTTGGTGAATGGGAAATTCACATGGTAGTTTGGTTAGGGAATGAATGGGAAGTTCACTAGTTGTTTCAAAGAAATTGTTTGTTTATTTATTATTCTTTTCAATTACGTATTTCAATCTATTTATTGTATTTATCATCAATACTGATCTATACAAAAGAACCATACAACTAATCATTTGTTCAAGCCTTATATGAATATTAAATGCATATTATTTCCCTACGACTTGCTGAGTACTTTATGTACTCACGACTTCAAACTTTGCTGCTCAGTTGAAGAACATCAAGCTGCTCGAGAGTTCTAGGAACAGGAGTTTTGTGAAGGCTTTGCGCATTAGGATGCATTCTTCACTCGATTGTTTGTGAGCATGTTGATTGGCCTTTACAAGTTTTCTCATTCCGCTATAGGAGTTTACTTGTTTCTTTAGCCCTATGTGGCAAGTTAAGTAAACATTGACCATAAGGTTTAGTTATTATTACTATTTGTTATTTTAAGATATTTTTAGTTAAATCGATAAATGAATGGTATTTCATCGATGTTTCTTGTGTGAACTAGCAACTGATCTGGGACTAGTTCAGAATACACAGAGAGTTTCAGATGTGTAAATCTGGGTCCCGACATAAGAGTTCATAGGATGTCTTCTTCAAGAGTTGGTGGAGGTAAAGCCGGTTTAATGCATGGCAAGCGGTGTTGATGGCTTCCAATCAAAAGCGATCAGGTGTCATACTCATCAAGCGTTGTCCTTGCCACCTCAATCATGTCCTATTCTTCCGCTCAACAACTCCATTTTGTTAAGGTATGTAAGTAGCGGAGAGCTCATGTTTGATGCCTATCTCATCACAATATTCTTCAATATTAGTATTTTTTTTAACTCAGTCTCGTTGTCACTTCGGATTTTCTTGATTGGGGTTTCAAACGCATTTTGTGTCCTTTTTGCAAACCTTTTAAAAATACCGGAGACTTTGGATTTGTCCTGTAGAAAGAAAACCCAAGTGAACCTTGAGAAATCATCTATAAGTACTAAACAAAAAGTGTTGCCTCTGATGATCTTGTAGGATGTTAGACCAAACAAATCCATATGTAAGTGCTCTAGTGGCCTAGATGTGGACATGAAACTTTTTGTGGCATGAGAGTTTGCCACTTGCTTGTCGGCTTGACAAGCACTACACAATTTATCCTTCTCAAACCGCACGTCCTTCAAGCATAGAACCAAATCGTTTTTTATAAGCTTTTTTAGTGTAGACATCCCCACATGTCCAAGATGGCGGTGCCAAAGCCAACCAAGTGACACTTTAGCCATTAAGCTCGTCAAGATGCACGAAGTATTTGAGGAAAAGTCCACATGAAACAAAATTCGAAAACGAAAGCCTTTGAAAATGAGTTTTTGATCCTTTTTGTTTAAAACTAAAATTTCCTCTTTTGTAAATAGACAATGGAACCCTAAATCATATAATTGAGAAAATGAAAGGTGATTAAAGCTTAGAGATTCAACCAATAACACATTAGAGATTGAATGATCATTGGAGATGGCCACCTTCCCAAGTCCAATCACTTTTCATTTGCTATTGTCACCAAATGTGATCTTATTGTTGCTTGAGTCACTTCTTCTTCTAATGATGTGAACATCCACGAGTTGCTAGTCATGTATTGAGTACATCCACTATACAACACCCAATGCCGGCTTCCGGTTTTGTAGTTCACCTACAAAACAAGGATCACGCCTTGGCTTTAGGTACCCAAATCTTTTTTGTCCTTGTGAGTTAGTGCATCAAGACTTAGGCACCCAAACGGCCCTCTTCTTCTCATTAAGCATAGGAACACTTATGAACTTAGCAACAACTTGTCAGACCCGGGAGTAACTCTCCCAAATCCTCTGTGTATTTCTGAACTAGTCCCATGATCAGTCGCTAGTTCACACAGTAAACAAATATGGTAACAAATTCATATCACAACTTTATTAATAGTCAGCAGAGTTTATTACAAAAGAGGCTTACAAGCCAACAATAAAGAACACAGCGGAAGACGAAGAAGAAGTAGTAGAGTCCAGCAATCTGCCATAGGTAATCGACTGGGGTAGCGGCCTAGTCGTCGAGATCCACACCGGTAGCAAAGTCCTTCTCCTCTGAAATTTATTTGCATGAAGCAAGGATGAGCACAACTTCCGTGCTCGCAAGTTACACCCGTCAAATAACAGAATGACATGCATATATGGATGTAACAAAGGATGACTTATTGATTAATTTACATAAAGCAATATTTTCTTTAAATACTTGTACTAAGTTCCAAAGCAGTTATTCTATAACTACAAATCATTTTATAAATAGGCTAAATAAGGTGCTTTGCATTGTTATTTGCAGGTCGCTACATCATGTCCTTCGGAAATTATTGAGGTATGATGTTCTTATCCTGTACACTATAATGTAATCTTTGTCGACAGTTCCGCAGGGCATGTTTCTTCCTGTTGCAACATATACGAAATTATTATCATTCATGATGAATAGGTTGCCTTATCTGTGATGGCTTGTGCCAAATAACGCTCTCCAAAAGTCACAGCTCCTGTTCCTGGCCCTGACCATGATGACAGGTACCTATTCTACAATTTCTTCTTGCAACCACCATGTCAACACTTGCTGGTGCACGATTTGTATTTTATACTGCGTGTGGTTCAACAGAGCATGTCCATAGACCACTTGTGACCACAAATATCAACATGTACAAGCCAACAAAGACCTTAACATACCGGTATTATCTCCTGTTTTTACCTGTTCTTTTCGCTATGCGGTTACAATCCTTAGCAGTCATTTTTTGGGGGTTCCCGGAGGTATACTGCATGAATCTACAGCAAGCCCAAGGATATGGACTTACTCATCTAACCATATATAGATGCTTCCAAAGCTGCTATTCACAACATATGTAAATTTCCTAAGGCTCCATACTGCATCATGTGCTTCGACTAAATCTCTTCCTTATGTCTGTCATCGTGATGTTATGTTCATTTTACAATGATAGTTGTGTAAATGCATACATTGCCTTCATGTTCCTGTTTGTCATATATGACTATCAATAAGTATGTCGCCTTCATGTTCATGTTTGTCATATATGACTATCAACAAGTATGTCGCTCTTTTACCCAATATAGCACCTATCTGTCTCTTTATTGGTAGCTGTATTACACTGTTCGCAGTTTGATTACTCATGTACAACTAAAGACATCATCAACTTTATGTTATTATGTAATCAGTAGGATGCTGCCCTACACCGCTCTTCCATACCCATGCTTAGATTTTTTTTCCTTTCATAAATACATGCATGTATCTATGCTAATAATATACCTGAGTACCCATACGTTCTATTTGCCAAATGATCAACAAACACAAACAACAACAAGTAATAGATACTTCACCGTATACCCCTTTTATCCGGATATTGCTTAAACTCGGAGCTCCTTGAAAACATACATTCTTATAGAACGATCACACGAGATTGTAAGCTACACCGTCGTTCTTGCACCCAAAACACCTCACCCTGTACATGGTTATAGCATTCTCAACATGGGCGCAGCAAAGCGTGCTAGCCGTCCTAGTAGCTAGTAAGTCTCGTGAATGCGAAATGGTTAATCGGTGAGGCTACATAGCTAGTGTGGCAAAAAAAGAGTACCATGAGACTAGAATCTCAATTTGTGAGGGCCACTTGCATAAGAATCTTAATTTATTCTCAACTTGTGAGCTGATTAAACAAGAATTACCCTTACATGTTGGAAGCACTAGTTAGTTTTGTTCCAATCTGATCATGAGGTTTTCAATATAGCTCATACATACTCGTGCTTAGATTTTTTCTAACTCAGCTTCTCGTATATTTATCTACCTTACAAATTGTTTCAAATACTCCCCCATATCATGGGGTTTAAAGTTTTGTTTCAATCTACTCTAGGTCATGTTAAGCTTTGTTAGACATGGACTTTGATAGAGTTGGATTATGTATGAGGGTTTCTGTATCATATTAATGATGTGTATATTTTTTAGGAAGAAGCACATAACAAGGTGGATGACAAACAAATAAAGGGGGGGCTGTCACAAATTGATGCATTACAATTGAATTTCCATCTATTGCTAAATCTCCCAACCAAGTCAATAGAAAAGGGCAACCCAACCTCACACTCTTGACGATGGCTACTATAGACTAGGTTAGATCAGATATATCTAGGGCTGAAAAAATAGCTTGAGACTCGCGAGTCAGCTCGGCACGGACCGAGCTCATGACGTTCGAGCCGAGCCGAGTCGAGTCTGGCTCCTAGCTCGTAGGAATTTCGGGCCGAGCTCGAGCTGTTCGTGAGCCAGCTCGATCGGTTCGTTTGGCTCGTGGGCTAGTCGTCGGCCCATGAAGGCTCACAGGCCAAAGCCCACAGCTTGTCCACTACCTAACGTAACCACCACCAGTCTACCACTAGTCCACCACCATGGCCTCCCCATGTCTCCTCCCAGATCCCGTTCTCTCCATGCCTTCTCCCTCCTCTCCGCAACATCTCTGCTGTCGCCATGGCCTCACGCCCTCCCCTCCGCAGCATCTTCGCCGCCGCCATCGCCATGGCCTCACGCCCTCCCCTCCACAGCATCTCTGCCGCCATCGCTACCATGGCCTCACGCCGTCCCCTAAGCAGCATCTCCACTGCCTACTCCCCCGTGCCCCCCACCGGCATGCCGTAGTCCTCCGTCGCCCTGTCCCCCTCCCCGCCACGTCCTCCGTGCCGTCGCCGCCACCCCGTCCTCCCCCTCGTCCTTCGCGCTGTCACAACTGGGACCTCTAGCTCGCTATATATCCATCATCACCACCAACCCCTCCTCGCCCTTGGCATCCTTGCCCGAATCGGCACCGTCCGTACCACCTCCGCTGGAGGCAGATTTGGTCGCGCCCCCATGCCCACTCCCACCGCCTCCGCAGCAATAGCAGCTGGGGATCGTGTGCAAGCTGGTGATGCTCCTCTTCTATGTGGTATCCGGAGGGATTGGCCTCATCGCTGGCTCCATCCGTCTCGGAGCCTGGGTCGCCGATCGCCGGAGGGTGTTGTGTGGTGTAAGGACATAGAGAGAGAGAGATGGGGTGTGGAAAGTGAATTGCATCTAGTGGAGCATCACAATGATTGCATTGACAGCTAGGCTCGTGTCCCTCTCGAGCCACCTTTCAAGCCGAGTCAAGGCACGTTTTTGGCTCGTTTCTTAAATGAGCCGAGCCGCTTTAACGTCGAGCATGGGCGAACCTGGCTTGAGTTGGCTCGGCTCGACTCGTTTCTAGCCCTAGATATATCCGAAGATCATGTAATTACAAAATCACTATAAAAGAAAGAGAAAAAGGAGCACTCCAAGTAAGATATGAATGACGGTAGACAACACACTTATCTAGCACTTAGGGTCTCGGACTCGTGAAAGCGAGGCTACAACGTAGGCAACTCGTGTGGAGGAGGATGCGATGGAGCTTTAAGAGAAGAGAAACAACATCATTGTCTTTTTGGACTGATACCAGTTGGCAATCCAATTTTTTTTTCAGCATACATGAGTACATGCTATCCAGCACGCTTACATTTTTAAAGAGCATACTAACAAAAATTGATCTTCCCCAATCTCTGCCCCGCGGCCCCACCCCATCCTGGAGCCCTCCCTTCTACTCCCGAATCAAGAGCAAATCCGACGGCTCACGTCCCACCCCACCGTCCGTTCCCACTCCCATTCGCTAACGGAAGAGTGGAAAGCAAACAAACCAAGTCGAGAGCCCGAAGCATCAGTCCATCACCAAACCCCAACCCCGACCGCTCACCTCGCCGTCTCCGGCGATCGCCGCCGCCGCACTGGCCCTAATCCTAACCCTGGCCTTAAACTTATCACCAACCCGTGGTGCTGGGCCTCTGATGCTTCCCACCCCATGGCCCCCCACATTCCTCTTCCCCGCCTCCACCTCCACGCCCTCCTCGCCCTCCTCGCCGTCGCATTGGGGAACCCTAGTCCCGGGGTTTCCGACCGAGGGGACGCGGACGCGGAGGCGTTCTCGATCCTGACGTTCCACGACTACACGCCGCCGCCGCCCCCAGCGCTGCCGCCGCCGCCGGCCGCCCCGGCTGCGACCTGCGCTGGCGACCTCCGCGGCGTGGGCGACCTCGACACGCGCTGCGTCATCCCTGCGTCTGTGCGGCTCGGGGGCGGCGGCGTCTACATCAGCGGGAACGGCAGCCTCGTGCTCCTCGACGGCGTCGCCGTCACCTGCGAGAGGCCTGGGTGCGTCGTCTCCGCCAATTTGTCCGGCGATATACGCTTCGGACGTGGCGCTCGCGTCGTGGCTGGGTGGGTCTCCCTCGCGGCCGCCAGCATCACTCTCGGCAACGATGCCGTCATCGACACCACCGGCCTCGCCGGCGACCCGCCGGACCAAACCAGCGGCGTTCCCACCGGGACGTATGGTGACGGCGGCGGCCACGGCGGTCGTGGCGCCAGCTGCTACGTCAAGGAGGGTCAGGCGCAGGAGGACTCGTGGGGTGGTGACTTCTACGCATGGTCTGAACTGAAGACCCCGAATAGCTATGGGAGCAAAGGGGGATCCACCAGCGTCGAGAAGGACTATGGTGGCGGCGGTGGTGGAGTAGTGTGGTTGTTTGCGGAGGAGATTGTGATGAATGGAACAGTTCTTGCCGATGGCGAAGATGGTGGCACCAAGGGTGGCGGTGGCTCTGGGGGAAGCATCTACCTGAAGGCTGCAACTATGTGAGTGTTTTTTGTAATGGTTTTGGCGAACATTTCCACTTCCTGATGTGCAGATTCAGCTGGTTTTGGAACATTTGATAAATTTAATTAAATGGAAGATTAAAACAGTACATCAGTCAAAATAAATCAATATGAATTATAGCAGGTACCGGTATTGTAGGGCCCAATTAGGATATCAGACATTTTGTGTATTCTTATCGATTTATATACGGTTACAAGTGACACACTACAGAACACTCCACTTAAAAATGAGCAGGTCTACTGACAACCTAAGTCACCAATAGATATTCGATAGTCCAGTGCATGCGCAATGCAATTTGATCATCTCTAGTTTAGCAACAAAAATTGTTTGATGTGCTTGGAATATGAAGAGAGAATGATAGTTTGAAGCATTTTAGGCTTTTGATGGCAGAATAGCATTTTTGGAGTTAGGACCCTTCATATCTACATTCTTCCACCTTGTAGATTTACAATTTGATGAATGTTTCTCTAGAGCCTGGTTGTTTTTAAATATTAAATAATGATGTAGCATTCTTTTTGGAAACTATGTTGGTTATAGGTCATTGGTAATTCAGTTGCATCCCTGTGATATTTTTTTGGAACAGGCAAGGAGGCGGCAAAATAAGTGCTTGTGGAGGCAATGGTTTGGCTGGGGGAGGTGGAGGACGCGTTTCTATTGATGTTTTCAGTAGGCATGATGATACCCATTTTTTTGTTCATGGTAATTCACTTGGTTTTATTTGCATTGGTTACTATTTGTCTTCTTACAGGCTTCCAGTTTTTTATTAGTACGTTAATGCTCTAGCTGCTGGGCTATATGGAGTTGTTTTTTAGTTTATAACCCATCATCTTCATGTTATCCATTTTTTTTTTCTGTTAGAGTTGGACTTTGTTTTTCTGGCCTTCAAAATTATTCTGGCTAAGTGTCAGTAAAGTGCACAAGAATGTTGCTTTGGTTTAGGATGTATGCTACTTTGTTCAGGTCAGGAAAACCACTACATAGGGTTCAGTTTATAGTAAGATATGAACCATTCTGGAAAAGTTTTGCATTATTCTTTCATGTAAGCATATTATTTCATAGTAACCTTTGAAAGCAAAAGAAAAAAAAAGGTTGCCCGAAATCTGTAGACATAGTTTCTGACTAAATTTAGTTTAGGCTTAAACATCATGAACCTTATTGGCCAGAACCACATTGGTTTCTGCCAGTAACCTGGTAGAAAGTGAGTCTAATGGCCTGGGAGAGTGGTAGTTTCAGTTTCTGATATGGTTTCTTGAATCCTGTGAGAGAATGGCAAAGTGATCTACTCCTCATTCTCCATTTGTTTCACACTGGCAGAGTGTAAAGTGAAGTGACATGATCTGATCTAGGTTGGATAGCAAAATATCCTGCTGGTCCAGAGTTTCTCTCCCCTTTTTTTGACAAAGAAGTTTATGTTGGAACCTGTAAATGAAATTTCCTGGAAACCTCAAGGCGCTGGGTAAAATTTCCCATATAGCTTATATTAGTTTTTGATATATTCTCCCAAGCTTACTTTTGGTCTGCTATGTTCTATAAGGTCATTCATTTTATTAGGATTAGCTATAAGTATTTATGTTAACTGTGCAGTTGGTAGATGGAAATGGCATAGTTTGTACATGCTTATTGGCATACTAGTTATTTGTGTTTGAATTATGTTGCCTTTACAGGGGGGAGGAGTTCAGGATGTCCAGACAATGCAGGAGCAGCTGGGACTCTTTATGAAGAAGTACCTAAGAGTATTACTGTTAGCAACAATAACTTGAGCACACAAACTGATACAGTTTTTTTAGACCCCCCATATGAGCCACTCTGGACAAATGTTTTTATCAGGAATCATGCCAAAGTTTCTCTTCCCTTGCGCTGGAGTCGTATTCAGGTATGAGGCTTAAAACATTATCTTCATTGGCAGTGTATTCAAATAATTTTCCATGAGCACTGCACTTGTTTCTCTTGTTTTTGTAGAGATGAATTCACAGAAAGACATAAACTATTTCCTTCACAGAAGGTCTGAACCTCTTTTGTCCTTCTTAGTCAGAGAGGGGGAATGCTGTTGTTTTGGTTACTTGTCTGTATTCTTCAACCGTTAAGTCATAGCATATGGCCAATGTTTTGTGCTGCATGTCTCTAGTTAGTTGCAGTTCCCTGCTAGTGACCTAGCTTTCTGTCCAGAACAATTAGTTGCAGTTCCCTGCTAGTGACCTAGCTTTCTGTCCAGAACAAGTCATAGAATATTACTGTTAAGAGTATTGTGTATTCTACATCTCTCTCTCTCTCTCTCTCTTGGCCCATGTGACCCTTGTAGCCCATGAGGCCCATGTATTTATGTCTATATATACCCCCTTCGTTAATGAATAAGATGCAGAGTTGTGAATAACAAAACCCTAGTCTCATATTATTAACATGGTATCAGAGCAATTAAACCCTAACCCTAGCTCCTAGATCCACCGCCGCTGGCTTCAGCAGGGGACCGCCGCTGGCTTCAGCAGGGAGTTTTTGCTCGGGCCGGAGGGCCTGAGCTGCTATCCTCCGCCCGGATCTTGCACTCTGTTCCACCTCTTCAGCGTCGGCACCGCTTGAAGTTCCTGTGCCGCCTGGAGGCCACGCCGCTCTCCGCCCGGATCTTACACTCGACGTGTCGGATCCTCTTCCTCGTCGACGCGCCGGATCCGGATCAAGCTCGGAGCTCGCGCCTCACCTTCGTCGCGCCGGATCGAACTCGACGGCGCGCTCTCGTGCACTGAGGTCGATTCGCCGACTCGTCGCCGTCGCGAAGAGTTGCGCGCGCGCCGGTCGCCGCCTCGTCGCGAGTGGATCCTCTGCCTCCTCTCCGGATCCAGCAGCACTGCTCCAGGACTAGCACTTGACTTCTCTTGCTCGACGCAGATCCTTCTGCTTTCAGCCGTCTTCATCATCCGTGTGCCTGGAGGTCGCCGTCTCCATCGCCTCGAGTCAGGAGGTCGCATCCGTCCTCCAGATCCACGCCGCCTCGAGTGGTATCTCCTCTGTTGCTTGAGTTTTGATATTGCTTGGTGCGTATATCGCTGTTGTCGCTCTCGTCATCTTGTGACCGATCGCTTTGTTGCTCGAGATTAGTACCGCTTGTGTGATTAGTCTTTGTTACTCTATACTGCTGTGTGGTATGGCTAGATCCGACTCAATGTTTGGGGGTAGTTCATCTCTTGTGTTCACGGACATCAAACTCGACGGGTTGAATTACAGGGCATGGGCATTCTCAGTCAAGACTACTCTCAGGGGTTATGGTTTAGCCTCTCATTTGACTGACGATCCTCCTGATCCGAAGACGGTTGATGTTGAGGTGTTAAAGGCTTGGCAGAAAGAGGATGATCGTGTCATGACCGGTATTGTGCTGAGTGTTGATGTTTCTCTGCGGATGAGTCTTGAGTATCATACTTCAGCCAAGCAGATGTGGACATACTTTGAGAAGAGATATGTTCAGTCCAGTGGTGCTCTTCGCTTCAAATTGCTCAAGAATATTCATAGTCTTGGCAGAAGAAATGGATCACTCGGTGGAGGAGTATTACAGTGTTTTCACTCATATCATCGGTCCTTTAGAGTCTATGACATCAAAGGGCATTGTTCTGTCGATCTTGTCTTTGCCAAAGATGAGTATGCTCAGACGCTTATGTATCGGATTTGTGATGGGGCTTCGATCGGAGTTTGAGCCTATTCGCACTCGATTGCTCAACTATCCCACTCCACCGACTTTGATTGAGGTGCTCTAGTTTGATTGCAGAGAGACTCGTCTTCATTCGCTTATGTCTTTCTCAGATCCTCACCACATGTTGTTCGAGTCTCTCACGTGATGTCCGGATCTACCAGAGCGACACCCACAGGAGTGTTGGTATGTTCCCATTGCAAGAGGACGGTCATCATGTTGACAAATGTTTCAAGTTACATCCAGATCGACTTATTGCTTATCGTGCTGAGACACCGCCCGATCGTCGTCGTGGAGCACCTCATCGGGCCTTCTAGAGCGATCCATCGCCGCCACATCCACATCTATCGTGACTTCGGATCGATGTATCGCTATGACATCGCTTGCACCTTCCGCTTCTAGCGCCGCTCATCCTTGGGTTTTGGACTCGGTGCCTCTTTTCATGTCACATCCGATGACTCTCGACTTGTTGCTCGTAGGCGTGAGTGATGCTACATATGTTCACACTGCTGATGGTACACCTTGCTCTATTACCCATCAGGGCATTCTCTCTACATCTCGCTTCTCTGTTCCTGATGTGTCTTTTGTTCCTCAGTTATCTATGAATCTTCTTTCTGTTGGTCAACTAACTGATATGAACTGTTTCATTGGATTTGATGATTCTTCTTGTTTTATTCAGGATCGTCAGAGCAGAAGAGTGATTGGTTCTGGCCATCGCCGTAGAGGCTCTCCTAGTCTCTATGTCTTGGACACCTTACATCTTCCTTCCACCAGTACGTCGAAGGCCTTAGTGTCTTCTGCTATGTCATCATCTCAGTCTCCTGTTGGGTCTTCCTTGACAAGTGGCATCATCGACTTGGTCATCTTTGTGGAGCTCGCCGACGACTCTAGTTCACCGGGTTCCTTAGGTCATGTCACCGTTGAGTCTAGTTTTCATTGTACTGGTTGTAAGCTGGGGAAACAGCTACAACTTCCATATCCCAGAAGTACCTCTCAGTCTTCTGATCTTTTTGATTTGGTGCATTTAGATGTATGGGGTCTATTTCCTTTTGTTTCGAAGGGTGGTCATAGTTATTATGTCATATTTGTTGATGATCACTCTCGATATACTTGGATCTATTTTATGAAACATCGCTCTCAGTTGATTTCTATTTATCAGTCTTTTGCTAAGATGGTTCATACACAGTTTTCTTCTTCCATTCGTGTTTTCCGTTCGACTGGAGGAGAGTATCTTTCTCGCCTTTCGTCCGTTCCTTTCTTACGAGGGTACTCTTCCTCGCTCTCGTGTCTGGTGCTCATGCTCGAATGGTGTTCTTGGCGCAAGCATCGTCACATCATCGAGACCGCTCGTACTCTTCTCATTTCCTCCTTTGTCCCTCTCACTTTTGGGAAGCGGTCTCTAATGCATCTATCTTATTAACCGTCACCCTCTTCCAAGCTTCAGGCAAGTGTCCCGTGAGGTCTGTCTGAGCACCTGCTCACTATGCTCATCTTCGTGTTTTTGGTTGTGTCTGCTATGTCCTTCTAGCACCTCGTGAGCGCACAAAGCTGAGCCCTCAGTCAGTTGAGTGTGTTTTTCTGGGTTATAGTCCTGAGCATAAGGGCTATCGTTGCTATGATCCCTCAACACGTCACATTCGCACCTCTCGTGATGTGACTTTTGATGAAGGACGACCTTTCTTTCATCATTCTTCTACACATCCCACTTCTCCTTCAACGGATTTCACTTCCTTTTTGTGTCTACCTCCTATTCCTTCATCAGACTTGCCTTCTCCAGATACACCTTCTCCACCAGTTTCACCTTCTAGTGTGCCTTCTCCACCAGCTCCAACAGTTTCTCCACCAGCTTCTCCACCAGCTCCACCAGTTTCTGACACTTCCACTTTTCCCTTCCACTATAGTCGCCGACAGAGAGTTCCTTCTGATCCTCAGTCCTCCTCTCCTCCACTTGAACCTCCTCCAGCCAGTACCATCGACTCTGATGATCGTTCTACTACATCACGATATGCCCTACGTGATCGTTCTTCTATTCAGGCACCAGAGAGATGGGGTTTTTCTTTTGCAGGTGTAGTAGCCGAGCCGAGTACATATCAGGAGGCTGTCAGTATACCTGAGTGGCAGTTGGCTATGACAGAGGAGCTCACAGCATTAGAGTGCACAGACACTTGGGATCTTGTCCCGCTACCATCTGGAGCTGTTCCTATTACTTGCAAGTGGGTGTACAAAATAAAGAACAAGTCAGATGGGTCAGTAGAGCGATACAAGGCTCGTCTTGTTGCCAGAGGTTTTCAGCAGGCTTATGGTTGGTCGAGATTATGATGAGACTTTTGCTCCAGTTGCTCATATGACCACAGTCCGTACTCTTATTGCTGTTGCAGCAATACGCACATGGACTATATCTCAGATGGATGTCAAGAATGTTTTTCTTCATAGTGATCTACATGAGGAGGTCTATATGCAGCCACCCCCAGGTGTTGAGGCTCCTACAGGCTATGTTTGTCGCCTTAGATGTGCACTGTACGGTCTCAAGCAGGCTCCTCGTGCTTGGTTTGAGCGTTTCAGTTCTGTGATTCGAGCTGCTGGTTTCATTCCGAGTGAGCATGACCCTGCCTTGTTTATTCACACTTCTCAACGAGGTCGTACTTTGCTTCTTCTGTATGTAGATGATATGCTGATCACAGGAGATGACTTGTACTACGTGGCTTTTGTCAAGAAGAAATTGAGTGAACAATTTATGATGTTTGATTTAGGACCATTGAGCTATTTTCTAGGAATTGAGGTTCATTCTGACGGTGATGGCTACTATCTCTCTCAGCATCGCTATGTTCAGGATCTGCTTGCTCGCTCTGGGATGACAGATACTCGTACTGCTGCCACACCCATGGAGCTTCACTTGCAGCTTCGACCTATAGACGGTGTACCCCTGACAGATCCTTCCCGCTATCGTCAGCTTGTTGGGAGCCTTGTCTATCTCACTGTCACCAGGCCAGACATTGCTCATGCTGTTCATGTGCTCAGCCAGTTTGTCAGTGCTCCCACCTCAGTTCACTATGGTCATGTTCTTCGTGTCGAGATACTTGAGAGGAACTGCGCCCGCACGATCGTTTCTATGCGATCGAGTCGGCTCGGCTCCACGCTTGCTCGATTCCACTTGGGCGAGTGATCCTGGCGATCGCCGATCTATCGCGCTCATCGATCTCTCTTGGTACTTCGCTTATTGCCCGAAATCCAAGAAGCGATCATGCGGTGTCACGCTCTAGTGCAGAGGCTGAGCTTCGAGCACTTGCCGCTACAACATCAGAGATCATTTGGCTTCGATGGCTCTTGATTGATCTTGGTGTCCCTTGTGACAATCCTACCCCTCTCTTTTGTGATAATACAAGTGCCATTCAAATTGCCAGTGATGCAGTCAAGCATGAGCTGACAAAACACATTGGTGTTGATGCATCCTTCACACGATCTCATTGTCAACAGGAGACCATCGCCCTCAAGTATATTCCCTCAGAGCTTCAAGTTGCAGATTTCTTCACTAAAGCTCAGACTCGAGAACATCATCGACTTCATCTACTCAAACTCAGTGCATCAGATCCTCCTGATCCACCTTGAGTTTGAAGGGGGGTGTTAAGAGTATTGTGTATTCTACATTCTCTCTCTCTCTCTCTCTCTTGGCTCATGTGACCCTTGTAGCCCATGAGGTCCATGTATTTATGTCTATATATATCCCCTTCATTAATGAATAAGATGCAGAGTTGTGAATAGCAAAACCCTAGTCTCATATTATTAACAATTACCTGTTGTTGGCACTGATATGGATAGGTCAATAGGCAGACATTTGTTGTAACTATAGTGGATTTGTATTTTCTTTCTCTAAATGATTATTCCTTTCTATCCATTGCAGATGTTCGATAACAGTTTATTCACTTTCTAATTTTTTTATTCACTTTCTAATTTTCAGGCTCAAGGACAAATTAGTCTTCTATCTTGTGCTACTCTAACCTTTGGTCTGACACATTATCCATATTCAGAGTTTGAACTGTTGGCTGAGGAACTTCTTATGAGTGATTCCACAATCAAGGTACTACTTATTTCCTGTTGGTTTCCTGCCAGTTTTCATATTTTTCGGCAATTCTAACCCTATAGTTGGTGCATCTGCACTGCACTATTCTTAAATCATTTCCAGGTCTTTGGTGCTTTACGAATGTCTGTAAAGATGCTTCTTATGTGGAACTCTAGAATGTTGATTGATGGTGGCAGAGATTCAGGAGTTGCAACTTCTTTACTGGAAGGTAGCAATTTGATAGTTTTGAAGGTATGCTATTGGTCTACCATCATAAGGTGTACACTCCCCTCTCCTCCGCCTTTACTTTCTGTATGATATTTTTGTTCACATGCTTGTCAGGAATCATCAGTGATACATTCTAATTCTAATCTTGGAATTCATGGTCAAGGTGTTCTGAATTTATCTGGAGACGGAGACACAATTGAGGCTCAACGTCTTATTTTATCACTGTTCTACAACATACTGGTACATTAAGTGCCCTTTGGTTTGTTTATCCACAATCTGTCTGAAGTTTTTCCTTAATTCCATGCCCATTTTGCCTTTGTTGGCATATTTTTATGGGGTCAAGTTGCATCCAGAGGTCAGATAACGTTTGTCTTCGATGTTATCTCAAATTTGACACATTATGAAGCTGTTGTTTGGGAGGTTGATCACTGGTTTGCATGTTCTATCTGTAGTGTTCTTCATTTTTGTTATTCACTTATTCATTTCTCTTGGAACTCAAGATGCTTAATTTGATGGTATAAACTTATCTTTTACATGAATTATGTTGCTTGCCATAATCAAAGCTATTGTTGTTGGGATCAAAGGCTTCGTTGTTGTTGTCATAATCAAAGCTATTAATATTTTCTCCACCTGCTTAGACGTCAGAGTTAATCCTTGAAGTATTCCTTTTCATTCATTTTTATTTGCCTTGTATGATGTATGCTGGTTTAACCCTATTGCGGCTTTTGATATATTCAATTTAACTTGTTCAATTTAATACTTAATTTTTGCAATTAGATGTTTATGACCTTTTGTAGTCATTCAACGAACAGAGCATGCTGATTGATATGCATTTCTTTTTTAGGTTGGACCTGGAGCTGTTTTACGGGGCCCACTTATAAATGGAAGTAGTGATGATGTGTAAATACTACCACCTTCAGTTTTTGTGTTAAATGCTTTTCTTTTGTTATTTTCCCAGTGGCGGAAAGTTTCAAATGGTTAATGAGCTTTTGTGGCTACACTAGGGCCCCAAAGCTGAACTGTGAAGATGAGAGTTGTCCTATGGAAAATTTTCATCCTCCTGAGGATTGCAACCTGAATTCTTCATTGTCTTTTACTCTGCAGGTGCACTCTTAATTTTCTAAACTTTCCGCATGCAGTGATGCTTCATCTTTTTATTTCTTAGATTACCTTTTGATTTAGCATGTAATATATGGTGGCAATTGGTCTGCAGATATGCCGTGTTGAAGATATTGATGTTTCTGGGCTTGTGCAAGGAACTGTCATTAATTTCAACAGAGCAAGAAATGTCGCTGTGAAGCCATCTGGGACCATTACTGCAACAGGATTAGGTAACTTATTTTGTTTCTTGTTTGCCAGAATTCCATTAAGGCTTAGTTTGGAATTGTGGTGGCTTTTGAAAAGCACTTACTTTTTTGTACTTTGGATATAACAGTTAGTTGAAAGCATCTTTTTTGGAGCCATAGGTGTAAAATCTTACTTAAATTGGTAAAGATTGTCATAACCATCTAGATTTTACAGTGCAGTACAGCACATCACCACAACCGCAAAGTGGACTTTAGTCTACGGCTCTACATACAGCTTGAATCTCATGTTCTGTGACTATATTTGGACATCATGTCACATCACCTATGTCTGCCATATGTTTGGATGGCTCGGTGGGAAAGTTTTCAGTTAAATGGTTATTATCAATTATCATAATCTGTTTAATTATTTGAGTCTGGACTTCTGTACTCTGAGCGCTATTCTTGTAACACTCCAGCCCAACACTGAGCCTGGAATACCACTAAACTACCCTTACAACTAATATTCATCAACACACTATAAAATTTTAGCAACTAAAGCATTAATAAAACCCAACCACGGGCCACAATAGAACATGAATAAAGACATGTCAAGCATGAACAAATAAGCGAGGGAAACAAAGCAAGATAATAAGTCTAAAACAGCACCAAACCAGCAAACCCAAAACCTTGGAACAAAATAGACTAGTCTATATCATTCATCTAAGCTTATTCAAATTCTAACATGTCTTAAAAGTAATCCAGCAATAATGAATCAAATAGTTCTCATGGCAAATAATCATGTGTCTGAAATATGAAACTATCCCATGTGCACTAGTCCCTCTTAACCGTGATGCCCTCAACGATCACCTAAAAACAACTAAAGAGCAAGGGCGAGTCCACGACTCAGCAAATACATCAATATACAACAAGCAATGATAAATCAACAGTATTCAATAACTTCATTATCATCACATGTCCTTCTATTAATATTCTCATACCATTCTCTTCTCTTTGTTTTCACACACTTTCATCTCATATCTCAATGTAACCCTACTCTACATGTCCACATGCACTTCTTTCGCATATGCCAGTATAGCATGAGTGAACGCTCGCGACAACGTTCACTCTCAAGCCCGCTCCTCCTCGAGGATCGGGGACCTCCTCCACTCCCGTGGAGTTATGATCAATCATGATCACCTACTCATGCAAAGATGCTTATGAATGCAAAAATGCATAATTTTGTCATATTCATCGTATCCAATTTTCCTTATGTTCATCAACAAGATATAGTCATACCATTCCATTGCTTGCAATTAAATACAAATAAAAGCACAACAATAGTGGTAATGAACGATAAAGAAATACAGAGATCAATCATTGATCGCTGTTTACCATGCACTTGTCTTTACTAGTTGTGACGCACGGTTTGGCTAGAAGATGGCAACAAGCACGACGTCTCTCTTATAGTAAATACTCAAATTTCAATACAAGCTACAACATCACAAGAACAACAATTAATTGACATCGCTCCTACACATCCCCCAAATCCACATTGCTCCCCCAATACCGAACACTCACCCCTTGCTGTCTTGGTACTAAAAAAGGCGTAACTTTTGATTCACACGTCTGATCATGGCAAACCACCCTATTCTGGAATGTACACAAAAATCTCCACATTTTCTTAGATTACCATGGCTTCTAATTAAATCATCTAACCCCCTGTTTTTATCCCAGAAGACCGATCTGTCATCTTCTGAACAACGAGCCTTACTAAATTCATAATTTGAAAATTACTTATCCGTTCGACATGATTAAATACTCTACAGAAAGATACTGAAATTATCTACAATTAACTAGTAGATGACATTCCCAAAATTCGCCATTTAGGTACCCAAATAAATCGTACAACAAAACAGCAGACTAATCCAATCTACTGTTCGATTTTTCCCCAACTAGAAATATGCTAATACTTCCTCTGACTCTTCCAACCAAATGCATGCATACAAAAGATCTTGCACTACTAATAAATTTCTAGCACTAGTTGCTGCATGCATACAATGCCACGTTGCCAAAAAAACTAGTTAACTACTAATGCCAAGATGCATGCATGAAAGGACGCAGTACTAAAACTAGTTAACTAATGCCAAGATGCATGCATGAAAGGACGCAGCACTACCTAGCCGATCAACAGCAGGCAAAAGAAGTACATGCAGCAAACCTTGCACTCGCTCAGGAAGCTGGCGACGCTTCATGCATGCGGCAACCGCGCACACGCGGCAGGCGCAGAATGGGCGACGAACGCACACGCGCATAGAAGATGGCGATGCGAGCGAGGCGAGTGATGCTCGAGCGTGCATGCAGGTAGATGGCGACACGGCAATTCGAGCGCCGGTCTCCACGCGCCGGGCGAAGATAGCAACGGCAAATGCTGGCGAGAGATGAAAGGCGGCTGGCGATTGGCGGCGGCTACGCACGGGAAAATAAAAGAAAATACTGCTAGGGTTTCTAGAACTCCTCTCCCCTCACGATCCTTTTATCCCGGTACGAACCAACTCCTCCCTAAAACTCAAAAATATTCTATTTTTACGTATCCCCTTTTATCTAATGACACACGAGTCCTCAAGAGGGTTATTTTCAGAATATTACAATTGTCTTCTAACTTAGTTCTTCACCATGTGTCAATACATACATTCAGTGATTTAGATAGCTAACATTAGCTGTGCCATAGCTCTTTAAGACTTTAGAAGCAACGCTACATCCAAAAATACGTGAACTACAAATCATAGTTACCAGAAACGCGGTTCGTCCGAGTCACGGTACGGAATTCGGGTTCGTAGTTCATCACTTTTTCTTTCAATTTCTACTGTGAACACGAACTCCGTGCTCTAAACCGATTCGGGTTCGATGAATTTGGTTCGTGATTCGTGGGGTTTTATAGCGAACCCGGTAACTATGCTACAAATTCTGAAAATGAGTTCCTTTTAATTAAAGTAGGGTTAGTATAAATCTGATTGACAATTCAATATTTATCAAGTACGAAATCCCAGAAAATCATGGAAATGTATGACTCTTAATGTTATACTGGACTATGTTTCTTTTTATTTGTTTTGTTTTGTAATTTGTTAAATGAAATATTGATCTTTTTTTTCATACTTACTAAACACGGTGTAGTTATGATCTAAAATTTACAGCTATGTCATTATAACATTCCTACTAAGTTTTAGATTATTATGTTTCTGTTTTACAGCTAGTCTCTTTTTAGTTTTGGGGATTTTAAGGAACACTAATGATTACTTAAATATTCAACACAAAAATCAGTATGTAGTATATCTATTATCTTCCATGGTAACTTGTTATAGCCGCGAATTGTTTTTGCCAGACAGCCCAGACCTCGCTGCAATGGTGCTACAACCGCTTTTAAAACCTTTCTTACAATAAACATATCTATTTTGTGTTGAATATGCTTTTGTGACTGATGATCATTATTCATTTATTCTGTTAAGACTTGAGACTTAAAATGATGATATTTGGTCATGCCACTTAGTTTTGCAGTCTCCATAGTATATATTTACCTTGGTTCATTCCTTGGCTACTCTATTTAGAACTATTCAGCCTTGTTTTCGGCTGCCTGGTCTGAGATAAGCTGGCATAATTCTGTCTGCAGGTGATGAGGGAAATGGTCTTTTGTTTGAATTGTTACTGCTTAGATATGGCTACACAAATATGTAATAGTAGTTTAAAGCATAGTTACCGGATTCGCTATAAAACCCCGCGAATCGCAAACCGGGTTCATCTAACCCGAACCGGTTTAGGGTATAGGGTTTGTGTTCGCAGTGAAAATTGGAAGAAAAAATGGCGAACTACGAACCCGAGTCCCGTACCGTGACTCGGACGAATCGCGTTTCTGGTAACTGTGGTTTAAAGCTTCTTTTGATATCTATTTTTTTATCACTTGCCTTCTGCTAACTATTTTAGAATTTAAATTTTGTTTCTTCTGATTGCAGGCTGCCGAGGTGGAATTGGACGCGGAGGGATGTTAAGCAATGGTCTTAGTGGTGGGGGTGGGCATGGTGGTAAAGGCGGGGACAGTTTTTACAGTGGCAGTCATGCAGGGGGTGGAGCTGCATATGGTAGTCCTGATTTACCTTGTGAACTTGGCAGTGGCAGTGGTAATGTCAGTACAACATCTACAACAGCTGGTGGTGGTATAATAGGTAACAGTTCTGGTGTATATGGACCATTATCACCACTTATTCAATCATCGTTGCTCTTAACAACACTGACCTCTTACTGCTTTTTCATCTGCACATTTCCAGTGATGGGTTCTTTGGAGCAATCTTTGCCAAGTCTCTCACTCTCTGGTTCAGTACAGGCAAATGGTGGCAGTTTTACTGATGTGGTGGCTCATTCTGCAAATGGAGGGGTCGGTGGTGGTTCTGGGGGCACGATTATTCTATTTGTGCGGACTTTATTCCTAGAGAAGGACGCTCTACTTTCTAGTGTTGGTGGGGCTGGAAGCAATGGTAGCGGTGGAGGTGGGGGTGGTCGGATTCACTTCCACTGGTCTGACATTCCCACTGGAGATGATTATGTTCCTTTCGCAACTGTTAAAGGATCAATACTTGCAAGGTGCATTCTGAATTCTGATGCTTCCTCTGTTTGTTTTTTTCCCTTTGTTTTACTCGCTAGTTTTTTTTCATAAAGTTGCAGGGCAGTCTTTGGTGTGCTTCGTATCTGTATTATTATGTTGATGGTTTAAGGTTATGACATTTTGTGTTGGTGATTTCAGAATATATGGCTTTACAGTTTGTTAACTGGAATCCTGGAATAGTACAAAGGATTCTCTATCTATAGTCCTTTCAGATGCACGGACACGGACACGCGTGTCGGATACGACACGTATCGGATACGGGATACGCCATTTTCTAAAAAATGGCGACACGGGGACACGGCTGTATATATATAATAATAATAATATATGTATATGTATATCAATATATGTATTATTGAACTAGGGATCCTAATTCTTGCACTCGGATTGAAAGTAATCTTATCTTTATCAGAACAAGAACCCAACAATGCAATGAGCACATAAAAGCACAAACAGAATTATTCTTCAAGAACATGCCCAAAAGTCAAGAACTAACAAAAAAACTAACCATTTCTTTTAAAGCTTCATATGTTCGTTCGTCGTAGATTTGTACACTGCGATACTACGACAACCTAAAGAGTTCGATTAGTCCATTGAAATCCCAAAAACTAGAGGACAAGAATCTAGCCTCCACGACCAATTGCGCAACAAATCTAAGGAATAAATTCCCAAGTATCGCTTAAGGCTACCAAGAAAGCTACGAACAGATCAAGAAAGAAATCCAAGAACGTAGCCAAGAACCGAGACACTGATTGAGTTAGCAGGTAGGTTAACAAGGGGTGAATAGTTGGGCCGGTCGTTTTGGGCCGAATTGAATCGGCCCCAAGTGTCCGATACGTGTCTTATATGTGTCTGATACGTATCGGATTTTGTTTTTATTTTTTTTCGCGATTGCAATTTCCGACACGCCGGCATGTCGGAGCCGTGTCCGTGTCCGACACGGTGTCCGACACGGACACGGCACCTTGCCGGCGTGTCGGTGCTTCCGAGGTCCTTTGCAACGCTTCACTAATTCCAGCAGCTGTCCATAGGAATTCTTTTGGATTCTTTCATCCGATGCATCGAATATGGTGTCATGGGCATGGGCCCAGGGGGAGCTACGGCCATGTAAGTAGGCTGTTATGGGCAGAATTACTGTTTATTTGTACTGTTTATGCGTGTGAACAGTGCCCAGACAGATTAGATTATATTAGATTAGTTGTTTCGTTTATATTAGGAATAGTTAGATGTGTATCTTCATATTAGGAATGATTAGATATATATCTTCGTATTTAGAATGTATAGATACATCTTATCCTTAGTTGATTGGTTGCATTAGATATGATAGTTTCTATAATGTTAGGGGCTAACCACATCTATATAAAGACAGGAGCCACACCATTCATAAGCAAGCAAGAAGTAATAATCTAGTCTTCCAATGTTCATCATCCCAATCCATGGTCCCTTCTTTCTCCTAAGACCCCTTCTCCTTCAACCGAGTCGTGCTGGCCCTTCTCTATACGGTATTTACTCCGATGAACTAAGGTTCATGATATTTGGTATCAGAGCCAACACCATGGCTTCTACTGTCGAGGGTTTCAAGGCAATGAGGGCCACCTTCAACAAGATGAACACCAATCTTGTCGACATAAAGGCTACATTGGTGGATATCACGGCTATGGTGGCCAAGTTGATGGAAAAGGAGGAGAAGAAGGCACGAGTAGTTGCTATTGTGCGATCTGCACCGCCGGAGGCGTCCTAGATTTCGTTGACGACTTACCCATCATCAACCTCGCTACCCGTGGTTGCACAAACGATGCCCTCGCCGAGGAAGAAGGCTGCTGTCCAATGACTGTCTTCACGTGCCCGGCCGATACCGTGCCTTAGTAGGTGCGGGGCGTGGCGGATGTCAGATTGTCAGGACCACGATGGCGTCGCGTTTTTTCCACCACTGAAGCATCCTACGGCGGGAAGAGCGTCACTGCTGCCCCGCACAGCTTGTCCATGCCGCTGATGTCTCCTGCAACGTCAAGACACGCAAAGGGACTGCAGTCCTCGCCAATGTTCACCAAGGTGCTAGGCAGGCGGTAGACCGGCGCCTAGCGCCTAGCCCGCCTAGGCGGTCGACTTGCATGCAGTGTAGAAGAAGAGAGGTGCAGAAAAAGAAAAGAGAAAGCAAAAGAGAAAAAGAAAAAAAGCAAAACTTAGCTTATGTGGCCCAGTCCAGCAGTAAGCACAGCCCATCAGGCCCAAGCTGTTGATTATCTACTCCTCGTCTCCTCCCAACACTACTGCCTGCGGTGTTGCTCGACCTCATGAGGACTAAGCCCTCCTCTTCTCCTCTTTTCCCGATCCACTTCCTCTTCCCCATGGCGGTAGCTCTCCTCTTCTCTTCTCTCTTCCCGAATCACTTCCTCTTCCACATGGAGGTAGGGTGGCAGATCCACTAACTCCCCTTCCTCATGGCGGCAGGGTGGCCCTGCTCTCTTCCAATGGTGGAGATGGCGGATCCGGCGGCAGCGAAGGCTGAATTGATTGGTGGCGAGGCGGCCAGCCGGAATCGGTGGGGGATTCACCTCCTAAAACCCTAAGCAAGTAAGGCAAGCCCTCCTCTCCTCTTCTCTCTTCCCTGCCCTCTCCCTCTCCCGTCTTCTCTGCCTCCTACGACGCCTCCTTTGCCTCGGCAGCCAAGGCGGCCGCTACGAGTCGCCCGTTGCCGCCGCGCCTTGGGCCACTCGCCGCCTTGGAACACCCAGCTCTGCCGTTGATCGCCTAGGTAGGTGGAGCACCTAGCTCGCCGATTACCCCGGAATCGCAGCAGTGAGGCTGCACCTAGCACCTTGGCGGGCTAGGCGGGCGCCTAGGGGAACACTAGTCCTCACTGCTGTCTATTGCAGTGTCACGAACCTTCTTCCATGCGATGTTCCGCCGGCGCCACGACCTCTCGTTGACATGGGGGCACCTTGAGTTGCAGCCATGGTCGCCGCCCTACAGCTCGAGGATGAGCCGCTTGTCCGAGAGGGATGAAGTGTCATGGGCATGGGCCTAGGGGGAGCTACGGCCATGCAAGGAGACGGTTACGGGCAGAAATTACTGTTCATGTGTACTGTTCATGCACGTGAACATTGGCCAAACGTATTAGATTAGATTAGATTAGTTGTTTCCTTTATATTAGGAATAGTTAGATGCGTATCTTTATATTAGGAATGATTAGATGCATATCTTCATATTTAGAAAGTATAGATATTATCCTTAGTTGATTGGTTGCATTAGATATGATAGTTTCTGTATTGTTAGGGGCTAATCTCATCTATATAAAGAGGAGCCGCACCATTCATAAGCAAGCAAGAAGTAATAATCTAGTCTCTCCCAAGGTTCATCATCCCAGTCCATAGTCCCTCCTTTCTCCTAAGACCCTTTCTCCTTCAGCTGAGCCGTGCTGGCCCTCCTCTGTACAGTATTTACCCCGATGATAGTTCATGACATATGGATATTTCATGTTCCCCCTTTTCTTTAGAACTATGATGCACTGATACGCGATATCGGTACGACGGTATGGATACGACGATACACCATTTCTTCAAAAAGCCCGATACGGAGATACAGATGTGTATATATATCTATATATATATATATATTAAAAATAGTAAAAATATAAAATACGATACTTGACTATCTCTGCCAGTCTGCCCTATGGTAACTGTAACTGTATACAACTATATGCCTCTATGGCTCTATCAGACTGTCTCTGCCAGTGTGCCCTACTGCCAGTAATGGTGATTACCTGATTGGTGATGGTGAGTAACTGAGTATCCACTATCCAACTATATCCTGTTACCAGTTCAGTCTGTAAGCTGATCTACCCGGTACCACATGCCATGAGAACACTGAAGTGGTGAAGCCTATAGAATTGAGCCTCAAGTGCTTGTTGAGAAGAAAGGTATTGGCTCAAGAAAATCAAATGTGACAGTTGCACATGCTAACGATACACCCATGGCTGATAATTCCAAAGTAAGTTTGTTGTCTGTCGTTTCCAACGGCTAGTATTTAGTTCCTTTTTAAACTGCAATACTGTATATCGGCTTAGCTCATGAAAAACTAGATTATACCACGAAGTATAGATGCAATTGAGTAGGTATTTCCCTCTCCATCTGTAAAAATCCCCAAAGCAACCGGAAAATGCACCTGAAGAGTATTGGGGAAGATGGAAGCGCCGGCCGCTGGAGAGTGGAGAGGATGGAGCGTCGATGGTCGTCGGGAGGCGCACGGAGGGGCGGTAGTTGCAGCGGGAGGGGTGCACGGGAGGGAGCGCATGGGAGGGTGTGTCGCCGGAGTGGAGGCGCATGGAGGCCTAGAGGCGCAGTGAGGAGGATGGAGGCGTACGGGGCAGTGATTTAGGGTAGGGTGTGGTGGGCTGTTCGGTTTGGGCTGTGAACATTGTAGTTTTTTTTTTCTGGCTGGGCTGTATTTTGGGCCATATCGGCGTATCGGGCCGTATCGGGTTTTTATTTTCTTTTTTGAAAAACGTAAACATTTCCGATACTTCCCGATACGTATTGGGGCCGTACCTGTGCCTGATACGTATCGGGATACTAGTACTCCGCCTTCCAACCGTATCGGCGCATCAGAGCTTTAGAACAACTCTGTGAATTTAGTAGATCCTTTTAGGCGGCCCTCAATGACCATAGATCGAACCTATCCTATTTTATAGTCCGATGGCTGGCTGTTCACGGACTAGCCATACCTACTTTTTTTCTTCTTAGGATCAATATCAACAATGCAATTCATCCAACGATAAAACAAATTTCAATTACAGAACTATGACACAATCAAAACCCGAATGAACAAAATGTTGAATTGAATCGTACCAGTCTATACTGGTGGTATTACTCATTTTTGTACTTGCCGTTTTATTTTCCAATTACTTCTTCAATTGAGAGAGAAAGAGAGTAGTAAGAATTCTCTTATCCCATTTGGAAGGATACCATCCTTATAACTATCCATGACTATTTTTGTCTCTAGCATGACCACTTGATAAAATGTGGTGGAAAGTAGGAGAAATGGCTGATACTACTAGAAGAATTCCTCTTTGGCTGATAGGTACTGGTATTCCTGTGATTAGTTTAATAGGTGTTTTCTTTTATGGTGTTTTCTTTTATGGTTCATATTCTGGATTTGGTTCATCTCTATAGTAATCAGAGGGACTAGATTGTAAACATGAAAAAGTAGAAGCTTAGCGGGTCCTTACCCCCTTTTATCTAATTAGAGCGGAAAGGACCTGCATAATTCTTACTCGTATAATATAACGCGACTTTAATCTATTCCATAACCTACAAATGGGTTACCTATTTCGATTTGTAAAAATAACAAAGAGAAAACCTTTGTTCTGATGGTCAGAATCCCTCTATTTATTCTTTTGTTTGTTAATGGTGTTAGTGAAGCAATCCATCGGTTGATTTATAGTCCCCGCCCTTCGCCCATGAAATTGATTCACTCTTATGAAGCAACAAGAAAGAAGGGGTCAATCGAGGATCCAATATTTTATTCCACGGAAGAGGTATCTTGCAAATCATTGATTTAGTTTAGAGTAATAAACTAATAAAACCTTAATCAAAACTACTCAACTAGCCTAAAGAAAAAGCCACCCTTCAATAGAAGAGTATACATTTTTTTTTGCAAAAAATCTATAAGTTCGAAGTTGAGCTTAATTGAACAAGTCAAGGAATTTTATTTGCTAACAAGAAATTTGTCCCCCGCCGTATTATCTTTCCCTCTATTTGTCCACTACCTCGCCCGAACCTAAGCAAAAGAGGTCCAAGAGACAGATCTGAATAAAGAAAAGAAGAAATAGTAATCTTTGACCAATAGGAAGAAGAATGATTCTTATTTTGACACAAGAGGAATCAACACAAGAAAAAGGCTTTTTTGCCTTTTTCTTGTGCCCAATAGAGGATTAAGAAGACTAGCAATCCCTCTTAAAAGGAAGAAATCCTTTTATTGTTCTCGCCTTTGCCTTGAATTCTCTTGTTTTGCATGAGATAGACATCCCGCAAACAAAAACAGTTTAAACAAAAAAAAGGGATTTCCAAAATAAGGAATTCCAAACATCCCGCAAACAAAAAACAGTTTAAACAAAAAAAGGATTTCCAAAATGGATCATAGATAATTCTAGCAATCGCCAATAAATCATGGCTTTTTACCAACTTGATGGTAAGATGGGACCTAGAAATTCATTTTGTACAATTGAAACTTTTCAAACTATTTTTTTTAGAACCAAAAAAACTTGTGCCAAAATAACATATGCGAAGAAGAACAAAAGGTCTTGGACGCGTAATGGGTCCTAAAGTGTGATTTCTGCATCCCTTGACCAAACCCTCCCACATTAGGATTGCTTGTTAATGGTTGATCAAGCTTGATCAATACCCCATCTGAAACAAGTTCTGGCCCGAGAGGTATAATATCAATCACTTGGCGTCCATTTGATGCATCGACTATGGATATTTCATATCCCCCTTTTCTTTACGTAGTATTTTTCTTATTATACCTATTGAATTCCCAAAAAATTAGCCAAATGGATAGCTAGACAAATCCACTATTAGAATTACGTATGGGCAATATTGAAACTGCACTTTCTAGTAGTATCGCTGCTTTTTTTTGCAGCTTTCGTAGTTGCCGGAACTATATGGTATGGGTTAGCAACAACCCCAATCGAATTATTTGGGCCTACTCGTTATAAGTGGGATTAGGGATACTTTCAGCAAGAAATACATCGAAGAGTTAGCGATGGGTTAGCCAAAAATCTTAGTTCTTGGTATAAAATTCCCGAAAAATTAGCCTTTTATGATTATATTGGTAATAATCCGGCAAAGAGGGGATGATTATGTTCCTTTCACAACTATTAAAGGATCAATACTTGCAAGGTGCATAGCCACTGGAGATGATTTATGTTCCTTTCGCAATTGTCAAAGGATCAATATTTGCATTCTAAATTCTGATGATTTCTCTGTTTGCTTTTTCCCTTTGTTTTACTTGCTAGCTTTTTCATAAAGATGCAGGGCAGTTTTTGGTGTGCTTCGTATCTGTATTATTATGTTGATGGTTTAAGGTTATGATATTTTGTGCTGGTGATTTAAGAAGAGTAAAGTACACTGTAGGTCCTTAAACTTGGTCGGAGGGTTCAACATCTTTGAAAGTGTCCAATCAGGTCCCTAATCTATTTAAGTGGGTCAAGTAGGTCCAAAAATCCCTTGTTGGTCAGTTGACCGTGACGTGGCCGTTGACTGTACATGTGGACTTCCACCTCACCTCACTACACCACGTCACCACCTTTCCCCTCCTCTCTCTCCCCAAATCGCCGCCCACGCCCGCTCCACCTTCTCCGGCGCCCTCTCCCGCCTCGCTCGCTCGCTCCGTGGCGCCAGCCCACTTCTCGCCTCCTCCGCCTCACGGCAGCCTCCGTCACGCACGCGCACGCCAAGCTCCTGGATCTGAGTCGGTCGAGCCCACCTCGACGCCGCAGCCTCCAAGTCCTCCGGATCTGGCCTCCGTCGTCGTCACAGAGCTTGTCGTCCTCGAGCTGCCGCCTTTACCGAGGTCGTCGACGCCATGATCCATCGCCACCGGCCACAGATATCGGCGGAGGAGTGCGGGCTAGGCACCGGCCGGACCCGAGCCGGGGCCGAACCGCACGAGGGAGCCGGGGTGGAGCCGAAAGGCAGCGGCGCCATGGGGCCGGGGAGGAGCCGGGCACGCGTACGCCAAGCTCCTGGAGCGATAGCGCGGTGGGGAGCGGCACGAACGGGATGGGCCCGGCGAACAGCGTGTCGACGATGCCGACGGAGGAATAGATCTACGAGAGGTCCCCGGCGATGGCGATCGGCGTGAGGAGATCCGTCTGCGGGTATCCCAAGAAGGAGGTCACGTCCTCGGTGGTGTTGTAGGCCAGTGAGCACGGCGCCGTCGACGCCGACGAGGATCTCATTGTAGCTGAAGGTGACGAGCATCGCAGTAGTTGAAGAAACTGGAGTATCTATGGTTTGATCCACAGTTCAATGAGAAATAGGTTCTATACTTACCTTCTTTTCTTAATTTTTACCAACTGCATAGATTTTTACCCTAGACGTGCTGAGGATCTAGTATTTGTGCACCACAGCTTACATCTTCTTTATTTCTGCACTAGTAGGCTGAACCCAGGATGATTGCAATTCATTAATATTTATACTTTTTATTTTTATTATATATATATACACGTATCGTCGTATCGGTGTTTTTGGGAAAATGATGTACTGCAGTATGGCGTATTCGTATCCGTATCCGTGCAACCTATCTCATCATGGGCTGGCTGGCCCAACTGCTCACAGCCTTTTATTTCTTTTATTGAGCTAGGATCTTCTTTGGTTGTTTGCTTTTGCAAGACCATGGTTGTTGCCTTCTGCTTCTAACCTTATGTCGGCTGCTCTGCACTGCCGCTTAGGTGCCACCTAGGCGGCCTAGGCGCTAGGCGCCAGGCCACCACCCGACTAGCGTCTAGCTTTTTCTGGAACCTTGTTTAACACAGTTCTAGCAGTTATCAGATTATGAAAAAAGGAGGGGGAAAAGGCATAAAGCAGAATTACAATTTTATGGGTTCTATGACCTTTGAGTCTGTACTGTCATCTGATCTGTTGCTGGACAACTAAAGATGTCTTGAATGCAGAGAAGATTCCTAAACCAGTATGCTAATCTGTGTTGTTATTACAGAGGAGGAATCGGTGAAGGCCAAAGTTTTCCTGGTGAGAATGGAACAGTCACAGGAAAGGATTGCCCAAAAGGACTTTATGGTACATTTTGCAAGGTAACTTGATGTGAAATGCAGCACCTTCACTCCTTTTTGTCTCATTATTTAGTATGTTATGAACAGAAGGTTGGCTGTCCATTGTAGCTTTTCTGTCCGTTATGATTTCTTGAGGTGCATAATGCTTTCTCTAGTAGCAAAAGTTTGTGCTTTGCTTTGCTACTTTCAAATATTGTTGGCGAGTTTTTTTTTGTAGCTTACTGTTTGTATGTTTAACAACGCAACAGCATGCTACAGTCACTCCTTGGATTTTTTATTTATTTATTATTTCAACTAGCTATTACTGCTTTTACTAAACATTGTTGTAATGGTTTCTGTGGCAAAATGCAGGAGTGTCCTTTAGGAACATACAAGAACATTACTGGATCTTCTAAGTCATTGTGTTCTCCATGCCCTTCAAATGAGCTCCCTCACCGTGCTGTATACAAAAGCATCCGAGGTAGTTCTTGCTGTGTTTATTTTTTGTGTGAGAAATATGCATCTAATGTGAAGATCAAACACATTCACTAGCGGAGCCGGAACTTCATACCTGTGGTGTCTAATATACAAATACATATCTCATGGTGCCTATTATTCTAAATTTTCTATAATGGACTTTTTATAAAAAAAACCCTATATCTAATGGGCTTGTTTTCAAGAAAACCTGTGGGGGTATAGATGCCACAGGTTTCTATGTGGCTCTCCTACTGAGTGCTTTGCTTTTAACTGATTGTGTTACGTTAAAAAGTACAGATTAGACTGGATTGCACTTGTACATAATTTTTGTTGTTTCGTGAGGACATGAAGTTCTGCTTCCATTTTCTTTTGGTGTTAAACTCTATTCCAAATTTTGTAGTTTTAAACTTGTTGTGTTATAGCAATGAAATGCTTCTGTCAGTTTACCTGAATGTTCTAAGCTTAGATAATGTTTTTGACAGGAGGTGTTGCTGAAACTCCATGCCCGTACAAATGTGTGTCTGATAGATATCGAATGCCTCACTGTTTTACTGCTCTTGAAGAGTTAATACACACTTTTGGTGGACCTTGGTTGTTTGGCCTGCTTCTTTCAGGCCTTCTTGTTTTATTAGCTCTTGTTTTAAGTATTGCTCGGATGAAGTTTGTTGGCACTGATGAGTTGCCTGGGCCAGCACCAACTCAACATGGCTCCCAAATTGATCACTCTTTTCCCTTCCTGGAATCACTGAATGAGGTAATGGAACATGTTCTGCTGTCCTGACTCAATAAATTAAGATTTGGTGTGATCATTCTGGGTGTTGATTGAAATTTCTGCTAATCTGGCAGGTATTGGAAACCAACAGGGCCGAAGAATCTCACTGTCATGTGCACAGGATGTTTTTCATGGGCCCAAACACCTTCAGTGAACCTTGGCATCTCCCACACACCCCGCCTGAGCAGATTATAGAGATTGTGTATGTTTCCCATCCACAAGTAGATCATTATTATGTTTGAACAAGCCTTCAGCCTTCTGCTGTTTTGTTATATCTTTTCCCAATTTTTACTGATTTTCTTTTTGGCCTCATATTTTACCTAGCCCTTGTATGTCATGTAGAAATACACAATTGACTCTGCAGTTGTGCTGTTTGTCTTCCTATTGTCAGGTATGAGGATGCATTTAACAAATTTGTCGATGAGATAAATGCTCTTGCAGCTTATCAGTGGTGGGAGGGATCAATTTATAGTATATTGTGTATACTTTCATACCCCTTGGCATGGTCCTGGCAACAATGGCGCAGAAGAAAAAAACTACAAAGACTACGTGAATTTGTTCGATCCGAATATGATCACTCATGCTTACGGTCCTGCCGTTCACGTGCACTTTATGAAGGGCTTAAGGTATGTCTTTCCAGTACCAAATGCTTGATATGAACTTTAGTGACGTGTTATGAGCTGAAGTATAATTCATTTCGTCAGCAGTCTTGGAATTGTGTTGTTTGGCATAACTTTCTCAGCGAACCAATATGTCTTTTGGTGTTCTCTGCTTGATTTAAGCTTTTTTAAATCGTTCAATTGCGTAGTAAGAGTATCTACTGTCCAGTAACTGGTAAACAGGATCAGTGGACATCCAAGGTAATCAGATAAACGGTAACCGCACTGTTAAAAGGCTGCAGTGATTGAGTTACAACTTACAAGTATTGCTGTGTTGATCACTTGATTGTACATTATCTGCAAGACTGCAACTATAGTAGTGCCAGTGTGGATTGTACTTACAATTACCAATTGTTATACAACTGGCAATCTGATCATATTATATGTTGAGGATGATTTATAGTTTTCCAATTTATAGGTGGCTGCTACTCCAGATTTAATGCTGGGTTATTTAGATTTCTTCCTTGGTGGGGATGAGAAAAGACCTGATCTCCCCCCTCGTCTTCATCAAAGGTTTCCAATGTCCTTGATCTTTGGAGGTGATGGAAGTTACATGGCTCCATTTTCACTTCACAGTGATAGTGTTGTCACAAGTCTTATAAGCCAGGTTTATTCTGAAACATTTCAAGCCGTGCTGAACCACTGAAAAACACCTTTTATTCTCTTAACCTCATTAATATTTTTGATAGGATGTACCATCATCGATATGGCACCGTCTTGTTGCTGGACTGAATGCCCAGTTGCGTTTGGTTCGTCATGGAAATCTAAAAGCAACATTTCTTCCTGTGCTCAAATGGCTTGAAACTCATGCAAATCTTGCCTTGAACACATACCGTGTGCGTGTTGACCTTGCATGGTTCCAAGCTACAGCATTAGGGTACTGTCAGTTTGGTCTTGTTATTCATGCTGTGGGAGAAGCAGTGGCTGCTGAACTTCAAGGTGGCTCTAGAATAAAAATTGATCAACATTCACTGTGAGTTATTTGTTACTTGCTCTGAGCATTCTTCATTTCCTCTCTTTATCACAATTTATCCGTAATAATCCCTTTTATGTCGTACAGAAACCAGAATACAAATGCTGATTCTCAACTAGGCCACTCAAGGAGCAATGATGCTCTTATGCGTAAAAGGATAACCGGCAGAGTTCTCGATGTTGACAACTTAAGGACGTTCAAAGACAAGAGAGATTTGTTTTACCCTCTCTCTCTTATCTTGCACAATACTAAACTAGTTGGACATCAGGTGACTGATTTTGCACAGCTATCCTAACATCAATTCAACCCATAGTGTGGTTATGATGGGATTTGCAGCATCTTTTACTCATCATGGTTCTTTTGCTTTCTTAACTGCAGGATCTTGTTGGTTTGGTCATCTCAATATTGCTTCTTGCAGATTTCAGCTTAGTGTTGCTTACTTTTCTCCAGCTATATTCTTATTCTATGGTCGACGTTTTGTTAGTCTTGTTTGTTCTTCCTCTTGGGATACTGGCACCATTTCCTGCTGGGATAAATGCTCTTTTTAGTCACGGACCGCGGCGGTCAGCAGGCCTTGCTCGTGTGTATGCGTTGTGGAACATTACATCGCTGGTTAATGTTGTAAGCATCTTTTCCTGTATCTTTATTTTGCTATTAAAAGTTCATTTAAAATGTTTTAGGTTCAAAATGTGGGGGAATTTTGTAGTCAGGGTTAAACAATTATCACTACTTTCTGCAGGGATACCTCATTGGTTGATTATGTTCTATATTATCATGAAGAGTTCGTACATGCATATTCACATACATCCACAAACACAAGAAAGAGCACAAACACACAGAACCTTCCTCCTACCCTAATTTCTTGTGAGCACAAACACACAGAACCTTCCTCCTACCCTAATTTGAACTGCAAAACTAGGCAATATTGTTCTTCTTTAGTGGTTCGTCTGGGTGGCATGTGGGATCATGTTGGTGTTATTTTGAGCGTTTCCTCGTAACGACAGTAGCTGTATTCATGTTGGTGTTATTATGAGCATTTCCTCGTTACAACAGTAGTTGCATTGAGTATGCTTGGGTTTGTTGTGCCTTTTCATATACCCTGCCTAACGACTTTGCAACAGCTATACTATCATTGTCATGTATTACGGCCTGCTATTCTAATAGCAGGCTCACTACCTTTTTCTGGGTCTTTGTAACCTATTCGCACTTGGCTCATCACCTGCAGGTCGTGGCCTTCGTATGTGGACTTGTGCATTGTAAGTCATCAACAAAAAGGCATCCAAGCATGCAGCCCTGGAATTTGGGCGGGTAAGCATCTTTGCCCTCTTTGCTAAGAAGCGTAACTAGAACACTAAATGCCATTGCTCTACCATTTCTTTTACCTAACAACCTCAGCCTTAAAATTCTTTGCAGAGATGAAACTAGCTGGTGGCTATTCCCAACTGGACTTGTGTTGTGTAAATGCATCCAAGCCAGGCTTGTCGATTGGCACGTCTCTATTTTAGAGATCCAGGATCGTGCGGTATATAGTAATGACCCAACCATATTTTGGCAGTGATGGCATTGGGATCACTGGAGTGCTCTTTGGAGCTTTTTGCAACTCGAGTGTTTGTGAGTTGATAAAAAGGAAGGATAGGGAGTGAGTCCATTCTTTTTCGACCAGGCAGGGGAAGCAAGTACAAAGTGCAATGCTTACAAATGCATTCTTATAGTCCATTGTTAATCTTGTGCAGTCACAAACTTTTGTTTTTCTTGTACATAAAAATGTTTAATTGATCCATTCTTTGTCGGATCCAGACATCATAGAATCACAAATTTACATGAGCTATTCACCAACAGATAGTGGCGAAATATGTTTTTGTTTTAAGCTTTTCTCAGTCTTTTGCCTTGATGTTGAGCTGGAAAAGGGCGAGGCATCAAATATAAATTTATTCTGTTCATGTCCCAGATTGATTAAGACAAATATTGACACACTGATGTGTATTTTAGCATCCAGCAGGCCAGAGGTGGCTAAATGGGCTGTACCTGCTGGGCCGGCCTGAAGCCTGGTTTAGGCATAGCGTGACGTGCCGTGCTTAGGCCTAACAGTGCTTAACAGTCCTAACCGTGCCAAGACAGTCCAGCCCGCTAGACCAGGGTCCATTAGGCATGGTATGGCCTGTTAGGCACGGTAGGTAAGGTAATGGTTGAATTTTTTTAGCCGTTGGGGTTTAGGTTTTGACTAAACCTAGCAGCATGACAAGTTAATCTTTCCATTCTTGTCATCATCTATTTTGACTCTTACTGAAATCTGTCTGTTTTCTTGTCGGCTCAGCAGGCAAAATAGGTTTTCTTTAGCTTTGCAATCTAACTAGTTAGGGTTAGACTAAGGTTGGTTTGGGATGTTAATTACCCTAAAAGATCATGCTAAGTTTCATTTATGAACTTTTGCATGATCTATACTTCTATTTCCGAAAATTGCAATCTGTCCTGTTTTCAGCTCTTTTCAAATCAAAGCGGAACTTTGCAATAAACTCTAATTTCGTCTTTTGAAAGCAAAGTGAGCTAGATAATGGGTTATTATCATTATTATGGGTAGTTATGGCTTAAGCATACTGTAATCATGCATTTCTAGATTGATCATGCATATTTCTTCCATGTTGGACTTATTGTCAGTTTTGGTATTTATTGGATCTTATTGTTTCTTTAGAATCTGGTTCTGTTGAAGCCATCGAATCTTTTTCTGAGCAATCTGAGCCTGCAACAGAAGTCTATTATTACCAAGGCAAGCATCCTCTTTGCACCATATTGAACCCAGATTTTGTACAATAGTCTTTACAAATCCAGTGATATCTGAGCATGCTATTTGTCTGAAAATACAAAATATGACTTGTAATAGCTAGCTATGACCTGACATGGTGGATTACCTTGATTATGACCATACACTCAACTCTAGTGTAGTATTGTATAATATATGGTCTATTCTCGATTTGGCTTAGATATGCGATCTAGAGATTTTAGAGTTTGACAAGCATATCTTGTCAAACATGGGAATCTAGCCGAACTATTGTCATTTTCAAACTCTTTGTCAGTTCCTTTAAATCAGTCTTGTATTTGAAATCTAAATTGATGCGGACAAGAGGAAGCTAGTGATGGTGCCTTCGTGTACGAGATTGGGTTTTGTGGTGGGCTTGTCAGGGTTAATTAAGGACCGAACTCGATTATTCAATTCAAGCCCCCACGTACTTCCACATGCGGTGTATGGTATTTGTTTGGTTAAGTAAAATGTTGAGACTATTGAGTTGGAAACAGAGAGTAAGGATATGTGTATTGGCCTTGCATGGCATAGATGCTTAGGTCGAGGACCGTGTCTTATGCCATGTGAGCTTTGTATGTCGATGTCGGATGTTCTTAGGAGGGTGAGGCGTATATGTGCCTCGTCGCATATACGATACCTTAATAGTGCGATGGCATTCTATTATGGGTGGTGAGCCCAATTTGTTTTTAAATTGTTTGGATCGGCATTCGACACAACATGTGTGCCCTGTGGTTAGTAGGTGGTGTAGCCTACACTATGGGATTAGTTCACACATGGGGTCCAACTCAATAGTGTTAACTTGTTGAAAAATACCAAATCTTAG